>JABFOV010006245.1:0-10943 GCA_022817685.1 Aradophagus sp. ZL-2020
ACCTGCTGCTACGGCTTTGACCTTCTCCTTTTCCATATTTCTCGCCAACGATTGCCCCGTGGAGAAGACATGTGTTACGCCGACTCGATAATTGAAAAGCTAACAATGCGATTCACCATTACGACTTGTCCGAGCTTGAATTCGATGATCGGCTTGTTGCGCTCGAATAATTGATTGAACTCGGGATAACGATCAGCGAGATTTTCGAGTCAGGAAGGGAATTAAGTTGGCTTGGTGATGGGATAGTTGGCTACGATTATCAGAGAGTTTTAGGGTTCATTCTTACTGCTGAGATGGAAGTGGACAAAAATGGTGGCTTATTATGCTCATAATGAAAAAAAAATATAGTTATAGAGAAATATAGGAAGTTTTTTCAACAGATGTTTAGTAACATTTATTAAAAAATCAGTAAAAATTATTGATTTCTAAATTGAACTGCAACAAATTGAAATTACATTGGCACATTTGATATGCATTCAAAATTCAATAAGTGATTGTAGTTAACGAAAAATTAAGTTTTTCCAGTACAGAAGGCTCAAATGAATTTATGAAAAATTATGCCCGAAGTAAAAAAAAGTCTTCGGTTCCTTATATTGGGTTGCAAGTTAATGCGAGAAAGCAAGCTTAATTAAAAACTACATTTTACCGTGATAAGGTTTGACATTGCGTTCCCCGCAGAGTAAAAATCCCGCCTCGGATCGCAAACTCGCCAACATCGGTTAAGTTCTTTCGCATGACTGGTTTATACAGATATATCAAATCATATGCAAGCGCTTATAATATACACGCGTAACGGGCAATTTGTAATTCATAACGCGAACGCGAGCTGTCTTAGTTCTTGCACCACGCTGCGATACCAAGCAAAAGAGGTACAACGAGGGGTCTCTTTGCCCGTCAGATATTCCGTGGGAATATAAAACCTGACCTCGACATCGTCCATTAGATCATTTCTTTTCGCATCAAAAACTTATCACTGTCGTCTTCAACGTTAAGAGTGATATGTTATCGATTCTTCTGTTTAGACCAACAATCACAACTGACGTATCAATTTAAAATTCTCGATCAAAAATAACTAAGTCTCTTATTCACGCTACGGAATAACTTATGTCCAGCATTCGTGGTGATGTTGAACAAAATATAGATGTAACTTCAAAGTTTAAGAATATATTACGATTAATTACCAACGCAAATGTAAATTGACATCTCTTATATTACAACTTACAGTCTGTCAGTCTGAGTTCAATTGTCAAAGTTTTATTGATTACTTTAAGCTAAAACTCGACATTGATTTGAAGGATCACGATGTTTACAATGAGAGAACAAATGATACTGAATCAACATCACATAGAAGTCAGGACATCAACATTATCAGAATCTAACAACAAAAATGTCTTGATTGAATAAATGATATTCAAATTCAAATGTTTTTTATTAAATCAAGAACATTTTGTTTTTATATTTCCAATTTTCGAATAATGACTATACGCAAGCATTTTTAAATGCTTGCTCAAGCAATCAAAATCTTTCCTACATTGTTAACCACTAGTCGCAGAGAAGCTACTTCCACAATCTTCCATTCAATTACCATAACAACCAACAGTCTACAAGCAGTTAAATTTGCTGTCCAGGATTGTTCCATTAACAATCTATTCATCTGAGTATAATGACAAATGCCGAGAGTACTCAGTGCTCTCGGTCGCAGTGCCACGGTAAAACAAAGAAGATCGGCCAGAAGTGGGAAATGAGGTCGCGGTGGCGCCCGGTCTGTGGCATCTGCGTTTTATCGACGGTCAACGTTAATGGCGCGCCATTTGCCCTGCGCGCGTCGTATACGCAGCGCATACGTACGGCGCATCTTTTATTCATCCGACAGAGTGGAGCCTTAATTTGAATTGAATAGGATTTATAAATTATTTCAAATTATGGCCACGACGCATGACCGGGCCGAGGGAGATCGCTGGCCGGCTCGGGTGGCGTTCGTCGTCGTTTGTTGGGCTGCTGACGTCGTCTGGACTATGGGACCCAGTGACGGCAGGTGCATTCCCCTTGATAGAAACCGGACAGCGAAGGCTGCCTGGCTTTTTGCCTTCTTCTTACGTAAGCAACGACCCCATGCTGTCCGGCGCAAGTCCTAGAGCGGGCGCCATTATTTGGCCGCAACGAAATTGACGTCTCGTTCGTATTAATCACGGATTATGGACGATCTGTTAGGTAACACGTTCGTCATTTGTAGCGCGCGAAAAAAAGTTATATGCAATTTCGCTTGGCGTCTTTATCGTTCGCGCAGCGGCCGTAACGTGGGTTTACCGAAGATAGACGGTCTTCTGCCGTACTTGCTACGCGCTTAAATCAACTTTCAGCGCATTCAATAAATGGCGTGGCAAAGTAGAAAACGCAACTGGCTTCCATGTTGAGAAAGGCGTGCTATATCGGTGGAAGAGTTTTTTTCCAACGTGTTTCTTATTTGTTCAGTATGGTAAAATGAGAAAGCGAAATCTCTGCCAAGTTTCCTACGAGTTCAAACACAGTTTGCTATTTTTTGTAACTAAACTGATACTTTGTAATATTACATAATGCAAATCGACATTAAGCCTTTAGTTTTATTGGTTCACAGGCGATGTGTGTAGATGATGCTTTGGTATTTTTCTTACTGGTATTTTTATACCAGTCAGTATAAAAATTGTTTTTGATGTTATTTTTTTAGATTCCCTGCGTGGCAATCAGTCTGGCAATGATCTGGCAAAGAGTCTGGCCCAGACTAATTGCCTGACGGAATAAGTCTGGCCTTAGTCTGGCATCTGTATGACAATTGTCTGGCTACGAGTCCGTCAATAGTCTGGATTTGTTCCGCGAGCCGTACTGCAGAAAGATGATTGTTTTTTAAATAAATAAATATTTACTTATTAAGTTTTTCATTTATTAATAATATTACGCTCTTTAGGCCATTGCATATATATTATATATGTTCCCGTATTATATATGTCCCCGTATATTATATAGGCTCCCGTAAGTATATGTAACGGCCTAAATAGCATAAAATTAATAATCATTGAAAAATTTGTTAATTACATATTTGTTTATTTAAAAAAAGATCATCTTTCAATAGTACGGCTCGCGGAACAAATCCAGACTTTCGCCAGATATGTTGCCAGACAACTGCCATACTACTTGCCGTACGAATGCCAGACGGATTTCGTCAGGCAATTAGTATAAGCCAGACTCCTTGCCAGATCGTTGCCAGATTGATTTTTTCCGCGCGGGTCATAATTGTCCTTTACTATTATGTAATATTACTACGTTTGAATAAATGTAATATTTAATTTTTTTACGATAATATTTCTTTCAGTAATTTTAATCTTAAAATAGCATACATCACGTAAACCTTCAAGTGGTACATTTTGTGGTATAGTCAGATTAAACTAAATGATTGCATTTTATTAATAACATTTCTTTTTCCATACTCAGTTTTCGATTATGAACTACTTTTAGGAGCAATTAAATCATAAGAATATGAAAAAAGTCGTAACAAGTGGCGATGTGACCGTTGATTTTTCATATTCTTCAATGGCACCAAGGAACAATCAAAGATAATACAAATACGGAGGAACTAATTAGCCGTTAACACTATGAGTGAAAACCAGGCGAGCTCTCGCACATCGTAAATATGGTAATCCCCGAGTGTATCAGCGCCACCCGGTGGGTCGAAACGATAACGGCCATTATGCGAGCGCGCGACGAAAAGGGAATTAGGGGAATCATTTATTAGGCGAGCTGTCCGTCGCAGCTGATAGTATAGTCGTTGGATGCTGCGGTTACAAAGACACTCCCAATCCCGATGCGCTCTCTTCGTTATGTCACGAGGCCCACAAGTACGCCGCTTATTTCGGCTATGTCGAACAGGATTTACCGGTTTCGCGCGATTCAATGAAAATCAAGCGCATGATTTATCGATTCCGTTATACGCGTGTATTGCACGCTGCGAGCAAGTGGTCGGAAAAAATGAGCCACTTTCGTGCTTTATGACGACGAATACGATTTATTTCGTGCGCGCGTCTCATTTGCAATAACGAGGACAATCGAACGTTAACTGTTAAGGTCATATATCATTGACGTACACGGAGAGAAAAGATGTTGAACATTTCACAAGATTGTAGATTGCAATTTCGAATAATTCTTAATAAACTGGGACATCTTTAATTTATAGTAATATTAATATCCGAATAATTTTCATGTATATTTTTTTTTCACATATAGAGAAATTAGAAAACAAAATTGAAACTATAATTTTTTACCCTAATCAAGTTTGCTGTTTTTTCGAAATTTTCTTTTGATAGTTGCGCATAGAAATTTCAATACAGACCACAAAAAAGGTTTCTTCTTTAAAAAGATTAATTCGTTTTAAAGATGTAATAACAGATTTTTTATCCCCTCAATAAAATAGAGCTGAAACTTCATTTTCACAAACTATGTTTGATCGAGTTGATCACATGAAGTAGCTTCGTCGAGAAGATTGGTCAAAGATAATTTAATAAATTGCGAAACGGTAGATTTTATCTCGCAAGGCTGGAAGAACCAATGAGATTAATAAAAGGTATTCAATGTGGGCTTGCCGAGGATTATTATAATTTGGCATTTATGCGCTTCAATTGAAATGGTAAACTATATTTGATTAAGTAAGCCTTATTTTTGTATGAGAATTTCATTTAGTTTGCTTACGTAAATGTATACTGTATCAAAAAGTGATGATCAATTAAAATTTATAAGTTAATAATAAATGTGAAGTGGCTATTCGCAACGAAGAATAATTTAAAAAAAAAAAGAAAATGATTAAAGGTATAAAGTAATAAGATTGATGTATTATATAATAGATAGATGAATTCTGGATCTATCTATGTAAATCGCTGCACTGAGAAAATTACATCATACAATATAAATAGTATGAAATGTATGAAATGTACGTAGGTGATGCTATTCATATAGTCATCTACAATCTGAATAGCAGGATCAACATTGTTACGACGTTCTTACGATCTGATATAACGTAAAACGTTTGTATTAGTTCATTGAAAAATTTCGATATAACAATAACAATTTTTCAATTCAAATAATTCATTTTTTTATACTTTGAATTTATAATAGAAACAATTTGTCTAACTTTGTACACATTTCATAATTTATTCAGAATTTATTCAGCATAAAATTTATTATGAATTTCAAGTGTGAAAATTTCAACCCTTTATAAGACACTTTACAAAAATGAAAAAATAAAATGAAAAATGTATTTTTTTATTTCCGGTTATATCGAGAGTGAATTCACACGAGACACAACACGAATTATTGGCAAAGCAATAATTCCAGAAGCGGTTAAACAATCATGTTCTTTTTCATATTTCCATAATTCTAATAAAAAGCTACCCTCGCGTTGACCAATCCAGTGCAAAGAGCTTAACGCGGCATTAAAACGCGACATTCGGAGACAGCAAGAGTGCAACGAGTGTCAGCGGAGCAATGGTTCTGACAGAAGGCTTTTCAAAGCTTGCGTTATTTTATATTTTATTTTACAAAGCCCGGGGGTGCGAATTGGACATGGACGTTAACAACACACTCTGTAATGCTTTATAATGCCTTTTTACGTCCCCTCGTCCCGCGCGCCATCCGATAAAGGGACCAGTGGAGTAGGTCCACGAGATATTGCGATTTTTCGACCAGATAAAATATTACGACAGCGCGCGTTATCCCGCTGACGAACGTCTCTTCATTTTCGCCCGATCCATCCACAATTTGTCGTGAAATTGGATTACCGGTGTCAAAATCACGCGGTATAAATCAACGCGCAATTTTCATTTCGAACAAGCGAATGATCGTCGGCAGTCGACACCACTTTGAGGCCATGAAAACTAAGCGAAAATTGGTTAAAGAACTTTCGAAAAGTTTTTGCGATCTAAAAACAGTCATAAGTATAATTTATAAACAAAATTGAAATGTTCGCTAAAAAATGAACAAATTTATTATAACAATAGTATGAATATGTATGAAAACGGTGAGATGGCAGTCACAGTGTTTCATTATTACTGACAAGTAAATTTTTTACAAATAATGTTTAGAAAAAAATCATTTACTTCTAAAAAAAGTTCATTAAATTATACAATAGAATTAATTATTATTTGTTTTTAATATAAAAATATCTTCTGACATTTTCATTACTTAACGTAAATAAAGAAAAAGGAATGACGAAAGAAGAAAAGGCGAGTAGAGAGAAAGAAACGGTCGTAAAATCTCCATCCACTTATCCCGCCAAAATAGCCGACGCGTTGTAAATGAAGCGACAATTATAACCGCGGTAGAAGCGGACGTGCCCACACCCGCGCGCCGTACGTTACAGCGCGCGACAAGACGTTTATTTATCCACGACGCGGCGGGCGCGATCGAAAAAAGGAAGCCAATCAAAAGCACTCGATAAAGTCCAAGCGGTCCAATCGGCGGCGATATCGCGGCCAATCAAGTTTATTACAGCCGTTCGCGATAACAGGACTGCCCGGTGGAATAATGCCCCGCGCGATCCGGCGTAGGTGTCGTCGGTGCGTGTGCACGTACACGCGCACACGCGCGCGCACAGGTGCGCGTGCACGCACACCCACGCGCAAGCCTATTCGCCGAGCAATTTCGTTTTCCCCGTTTAATCATGAACTAGGGTTCGAGGCGGCCGTGGGGCGGGAGGGAGAGGGATGTTCGGCGGGGTGGGCCAGCCGAGGGGTACGCGGTGGTTCGGGGAAGGGTTGGGGGGTGGGGGGGCGAGGAGGCGAAGGGCGGTTGTAGCCCGCTCGGGCCGTCATTTGTCAGGAGCTGTCGCGCCACGAGCGTGTTTCTGTTCCAGCGACGCAGATAGCGAGCCATCCATAGGCCGTTCATCTTTATTCCTGCGAATGTGTGCGCGCCGCTGTGGGATATAGCAGGGCCGCTGCCGGCGCGCTATTCTCGCAGCCCCGTAACACGATTCCCTCGAACTCATTTAATTACGACAAACAATTTATTAGGTCCGTCCTGGGTGTGTGTACGCCTACGCCACGAAAACGCCGATGGGGTGCGAGCGCCGCTGCCCACTTCAGGGGGGATTTATGGTGGGCGGGGAGGAGCGGGGGGCCGGCGTCATTGGCGCAGCGTCATCGCCAGTTATCGTGTCGCCGCGGCGCGCACTTTTTTTTTCCACCTCAACTTCCCGCTTGATTGGCGCTGTCCGATGAAGTCGCGGGTGGATGCGTCATTCGCGCCGCCTTTTTTCACTTCTTATTGCCACTCTCCTTTCTTTTTTTTGCCTTTGTTTTGATTTTATTCTTTATTTGTGTTTTTGTGTTAGTTACTTGAGATGAAGGAATCGGTTACGTTAAAAGACAGATCAAATGAAAATAATTGACAATAATTAACCATGCGATCGAACATAAGAATTTTTTTTAAATCTGATAAATTGTCTTTGCTTATAATAGAAAGTATTACTGTTATTATAGAAATAGAACAGCGTATCTCAACTCAAAAGTATTCATACTTGAAACAGTTTTAACGCAAAAAGATAAAATAGTATTATAGTATAATTTCACTGACAGTTATCCCAATGTTTAATTTTAATGTACAATTCAGAATGTGTTTTTCTTCATTAATTATACATGTTTTTATTTAAAATTATAACATTTATTAACATGTTCATAAGGAAGTTCATATTTGTGTAGCATTACACAGAATCTCCCCAAATGATATTATTAAACTTAAAATTTTTAACCGCTAAACTCTTTTTCAATCTATTATCACGATTATACAAATTTAGTGGCAACAAAATAAATCAATTTTGACGTCAACACTCCACCATGATTCCAAAAGACTGTTTGAATAATAATAAACTACATAAAAATAGTGGCTTTAATAATTTAAACAGTTCTGCAACACAAAGTGGCAGAGACAAAAAGGGGTTTTCCACTGTGAGATGGATTGATTATAAAAGTGGGTTTTTCTTCATGCCTTTGAGTGGCTCGTAAAAGCCTTTTTCTCTCCTTGGCGTAACAGTCACTCGCGTGTCGTAAAGCCATCCCTTCGGCTCAACACCTATTGTCATATTAGAGACGAAAGAAAGCGCAACCCACTGAATAGACTTGGCTCGTAAAAAAGAGCGCCGAGCGAACGCTAAACAAATGGTACGCGGAAATTCATTTATGCCGCGAGCTGCGTGCCATCGGAACCGATATTATTGCTGAATAAAACAAAATGACTGTTAATGAAAATAAAGGGGGAGAAAGGAAGAGAAGAAGACGGGTGGAGGAAAAACAAGCCGGAGTATAAAAGCACGCTTTTATGCGTCTTATACTTTTACGGCGTCATTAAAAAAGTTTACTGCCAAATAAAAGACAAAGTGGCGCAACTTTTTGCCGCAATTATTGAGTCACTGGGCTTCGAGCTTCTTGCTTTAATTGAGGCGAGGTTATAATTGAGTCGCTACGCAGAAAAACGTCTTAAGTGTACTTAAGGGGTTACACCGTGAAATATCAAATTTTCACTCTTTCGTCGGAGATTTTTTCTAACGCGGAAGTGTTACTTTATTGTATTGTCAGTGATGATAAGTTAATCGTGAATGACACTGCAACGTTTTAAAGTCAATTATAAAACAAATTCTTTTGATCAAAACGATTTCAAATAAATATTGTAGAAATATTATTACCTGAAATTCTATAAATTTCGAAAATTGAACTGAAAATTTTGCGACTGTTGAACACAAAGTTGCTAAGCCCTGCGATAATTTCAGACTAATAAAAATAATTTATTATATCATTTTGAATAACTTTTACATACGAAAACTCATTCCAAAAGTAAGACAACAATATAAACTTAACATATGAAAACTAAAAATTAATTTTTAAATAATTTAATGAAAAGAAAGCTTTCAACTTCAAAAGAAGAGAGGTCTTTTTCGGCTCTGTATCTTGCCGTTATAATTCTCTTTTATTCAACTTGAAAGCATTTTTTACCGACGTGTCTTGATAGGCCCTTTCCGTTGCAATGATTGTCAAAATCGGCAAATTAAATCAGCGGAAATGAGTAGGGTTATAAGTTTCAAATTAAGTTCTTAAAACGGTGTCCGAATTCAAACAAATTGCAGATCGTTTGGTCTCGATCGCACGTACGTGAGGGGCTTTGGAGGTCAAAGTGTCTGGCCCCATAAAACGTTAATAATCATAATAACAAGAATAATAATCAATCGGCGCCCCTTTTCTCGGTGAGCGCGGCGCAATTACGCGGTGGCGGAGGTACTTTGGCTGCAGTTTACGGAGGAGCCTTTTCTCGGGCCAAAGGTACTCCCACGTAACCATAACCCGACAACAACTACCTCGCTTCATTATTAAAAGTTTCGTTATTAAACCCCAATAAAAGCCCAAGGCGATTCTCGCAGAGAAAATGGGGCTGTTTTTACCGGTGAGCTCGAGTTTTCGCGCTTTTTACGCAACGCAACAAAAGATCCAGGCAAAGAAGAAGGAAACGGTTATCAGAACTTACACACAGGGAAATGTTTTGTCTATTTAACCAAATTTTAGTCGATTCTACGCATTAATATTTGTATATTTTAAACAACTTGATTAAAGTGCAATTACGTTTTGTTACATTTATTTTATTGTACATTTATTATATATTACATTTATTATACATATTCATATTTTAAATAAATTCATTTTGTATCTTAATTATATTTAATCAATATGTTTTAACATTAAATACTAACTTTACTTTGAAATAGTTTATGTAATTTGAACAGCCAAACAATAAGTAATAAGCAAAACTAATATCAATCATTATCGCAATTATCAATACGTGATGTATTAACAAACAGTTTGAAGAAATGTTACACATTGTATCAAATACATCTTGAATCTTTTACGCACTCCTTTAAAGGAACGACTTCTTCGAAAATTATATACAATATGTAATACAAGTTTTTAAGTAATTATACACCACTCGGTTATGATATACGTTAATTTATGAAAATTATACGACGATAAGATCGGTAACTACGCGCAATATGAAAAGTAAGGTGTCAAAGAGGCACAAAGTCGATATCATTGCAAGAATTAACACTGCAGGTGTTAATCAAGAGGAAAATAAAATTGATGCAAGAAGTAACATATTCATTTGGTAAATTATTGAAGATAAAAGCATTTACCAAAATCAAAATATTTTTAAATAAGTTTTTGTAATATAATTAATTCCATATTCAAAAGAGTAGTTGTTAAACTGAAATATCACGTACTGATTTTTTTTAAACACCTGGAAGCCGAATATTTTATAAAACACGTTTCATAATTATATTTTTTATCGTCAATAACCAATCAAAGATAAAAGGTCCTACAAATTCTTGGCAAAAATGATGAAATTAAAAAAGTTTGTTTAAATTCCGTACTGAGAATCGCCATGTCGTCACAGCCGAGCGAAATGTCATTCCCACGTAATCGGCATTACGTTGAATCAATGGCGACAATTATCGCGGCTGCGACGCTCGGATATTCCGCGCGCGTAACAACCTTCGGCTCCGACAATGGAATATCAACGAACGCGCGCGAAACGACTAAAAAGAATGGCCGAAAAAACGAGGAATTAGAATTGAAAGGCAAATAACAAGCGAACGATCGGGGATAAAGATGCGAATCGATGATTAACAAAAGACGAAGCGCATAATGCGGCGAAATCTCCGAGCGGTGACTTTATTAAATCTATGCAAATGCGCGAATCCCCATGCAACGCGTGGCACGCACTCGCATTATAAGTCGGACGCGCGCGATCAAAATAGGGATGACTAAACCTCGATAGCGCTATCGATAGTTATCGATAAACCAGACTATCGAACCCATTCGATGTTTTCTTTCTACTATCGAAGAATATCGTAGGGTGCTTAAGTAAAACAAAATATTAAT
>JABFOV010006246.1:0-10941 GCA_022817685.1 Aradophagus sp. ZL-2020
GTTGACAATGTACTATTTAAATTGAATATATTTTCTGATATCGCAAATATATAAATTCATGTTCGATTGACATTAAATGGTCAACATAATTTTTGGTGCTAACATAAAATACGCATTTTTCTCGGTGCATTCCATAAACTTACTTCCTCGATCTGCCAACGGTTCACGATCGCGCGCACGCCAACAATTAGATGAAATGATGAGCTTTCCGGAATTAGCGTTTTCTGGATTATATGGATAAGTAGACTGTGCGCGTGGCGCGATGATCAGCCCTGACTGCAGTGACACTTGCATGCTCCAATAATTGAATCAAGCCACGCGCAATCATGCTATGATAACTTGCACATTTATCCTGCTTTTTCCACTCGCTAAGCGTGACAAACGTCAAAATAAGTGTGAGGAGATTATTCACCTTTGAAATCCAAAGAAAAGATTAAGTTGTTAAGATAATAACCATGATAAAATCAGGGTACTCGGAGTGACGATACAAAAAATTGCAGGACATTTTCAAAATATTCCCATGACACTTCTGTTAGATTATTCGTGCACTGAAACTAATTAGCAAGGTAATTGAATAATTGTCCGTTAAAAAGAGAATTAAAATTCTTTCAACAATCTGTTTCAATATAAATTAAAATTACAGTTAAAAATTCCCGTTTTGTGTAAGTAATTAGTTATTTTATTTTCTTCTTTAACTTAAACTTATTAAATAAATTGTATGTTAAATAATTAAATAATTATTTTATCGCTTGAAGGAAAAACTGTTTGAAATAATAACCCTGGGAACAAAAGATAAATTTAGTACATTAAAATACCGAAATTAGTAATTTCTTGTCTTGAATATTCGTCAAAAATGTCATTGATTGAGTTTTTGTTCTGTAATCTCTCTTATAATACGAAGACGTTTTAAAGAAGCAAGTAGTTTAAAACTATTAATCTTCTCAATTTAAGTAGTTTTCAAGAAAAACTACTTTTCTTGGTATGTATCCTCAAGTTTCGACAAGTTTCCACATTTCCATACATTATAAAATTTATAACGATAAAATAGAAGAAAATATTTGTCATCCAATGATTAATTTGTTCTCGAAATTTCAGAGGTGGGGAAAGTGTCTTCGTCCAGGGTAGAATGCAGTGGCATCTGCATTTCGTAATCCCATTCGCGTTACGAAAGGGACCACTCAATCTTCGATGCGCCATCCATTCCAAACAATACGTGATAAGCTAGGCAAAAAGTCTCGTCCATTTTGTTGTTTGCTGACCATTTGCATTTTTCTGTCTAAACTTTTTGACCCGGTCGCCCATGAATAATGCATTTTTGCAATTGAAAGTGCGTGCGTATTCGTCGTTAAAATTACTTCATCCGTTCTTCAATGTCAATTGCTCAACCCCGCTGGAAATATTTCGGCGCATTTCGCGTCGTTTCATTACATTTGTTGTCGTTTTTAAACCTTTTATGAGAATCAATCTGTGCGAGACCGCCACCTCGCACCGCTTCTCAAAAACCGTAGGAGGTTCTTGCACAAGACACAATTTTTACTATAATGACGTCGCTTTTGCAATCCTCCGTTATTTGTCACAATGAAGAAATTGTGGATCGCCGCAATACCCAGTTATTTATGGCACAGTCGTTAATTTGCTACTTTAATAATTCGACGACCTCATCTGCAATTTGTAAACAAAAGTGATTCGAGGACATTTTTAGGACACGATGATATGGTGTTATGCAAATCAAAATATTTGTTCTGTATATAAAACCGACATTGTGGAGTGTATAAAGAAAAAGTATTATATATATTGTAAAAAGCGGAACGTACGTATAAAAAGCTCAGAATATATTATAATATAGTAGTCTTATAATAAGGGAATTGTATAGTAAAAGTTGCTATTATAATGTTGATGTACGTCATTTGGATGTTAAAAGCATAATTTTGTTCTTACATTGTAAGTTTTACCAAAAATCCTATTTAGTTCAATTTTTCTCTATATAATTATGCATATGTTAATAGAACTAATCGGGTTCAAGAAAGTAATATCCGTTTTTCTGTTCAGCGTTACTTTTTTACTTTCTACTTTGTTTGTACTAATCTGTGTAATTAATTTTTCAATCGATATTCCATTAATTTATATTCATCTACTTGTAATCAATGAAAATTTGAAGCGCATAACTTTTGGATTCTTAACATTATTCATTTCAATTGTAGACGGTTCAAACGTTGAAGGACCTGTCAATGAACATGTTAAATCACCTGATGCAGAAGCGTCAGCACGCGGCGTACCGTGGTCGAAATTGCCAAACCGTTTGTAGGTCAGCCGCCACTGTACCGCAATAAGGCACTAATTTTCTCGTCTTAAAGCGCGCTATCGATTACGATTCACGGTTCGCTACGGTGGGCATGTTTGTTTACTGCGTATCGTAAATTAATAAACCACGAAAAGCTAATGTCTGGGAGATTAAGGGGGGAGGCGGGGGGCGATGCGTGTACAAGTGAGAGAGAAAGCGCGGTCTGGCAGCGCCAAGTAGGTTACGATATCGTGGACAGCGATGTTTGATGCAACGGTCATCGAATTTTCGACCACTTTTTATTTCTTTCGAAAAGATTTCCAACCGTTTGACGATCGAATGGCATAAGAGGGGGGGGGGGGGTGAAAATCGGAGGAAGGGGGAATAGAAGACGAATTGAGTCATTGGTATTTCAAAATTGAAATATATTTTGAAAATTTATTCATTGAATGTAACGTATATCCTTGAAGAAAATTTGTATGTAATTGATAAATACTCCTATAAGCATTTTTCAATATTATGTGCACGTAGGGAAAATGAAAGTAAACATATAAAAGAAATTCTATATATTGATAAAATATATTTATACATTTTTACAGGCGATCAGTGGCGCATTTTATATACGTCCTTGAAATATATGTTTTTATTCATTAACGAGAATGAAAACCACCGTGACACATTAGTAAAGCAAAGAAAATTTTTTGTTTCTGCGTCAGTGAGTAGACGTGATTTTTCAGACCTTTCCATTAACAAAAGTATAATTGATGTGTGATAATTTGAACATTCGTTAACAAGCAATTTTCTCGTTGTTTCAGCTTTTAAATGAAACATTTATATTAGTTGAAGTTGTAATAATAAGTAAATATCTTTTTCAGCAATACTGCAAAAATATTATCTTTCTTATACAATTTTTGTCTGCTTACAGAAGCACTTTTAGGAGACATATCTTGACTATTTGAATAATTTGTATTTTTATTTATCGCTCTTAAAAATATTCTTATGCATTTGCAATAGAAACAAAATAAGAAGAAAAATACAAAGTACTGTAGAAAGGTGATTATCTATCTTACGGTATCCTAACGGTTCCAAATAAAAACAGATCATTAAGAGTTTTTTCTAATTTTATGCTTCATAATATTTAATATTTTCAAATAATTTCCAATAAGCCAATATTAATTTCTTGCTGATGAATCAGCATAAAGAAAAGAAGAAAGAATATAAATTGCTGACGTACAGTAAATACATTATATCATATCTTTGAACCAAATCCTAAGTTCTAAAAATATTTATATGATATAATAAATTTTTAAATATAATAATTATTTGTAAACTTAATTCCAATAACTGTCTTGAAATAAATTACGTTTCAACAAATTGGAGTATTTTTTTAAACATGTGATATGATATAATATGTCTGAATCATTATATTATATAGTATTTTATCTGCTGTTTTTCTTTTCGTTCGCTTATCGTAAAAAAGCACTCGGAACAAAGGAGTGAAAGAACTGCCGCTAGAAGGGAACTGTTTCAAATCGACCGAGGTGTTTGGAGAGTATATTAAGCACGCATTAAGAACCTTTCCTCGGTATCTCGGGAAAGAGCTGGAGTTGTCTCGATAAAGAGAAAGTTTGAACATTTGACGATCCGTCAACGTTGAGCTGAAATTTAGCGGAATGCTAATTGGTGGCGTCGATATTGTTGGGAGTAACAAAAAGGCGCGCAAAAGCGATGACGTTGGTCACGCGATCGACGCCAACTTTTCTGCTCTTATCTGTTCGGCGATTAAATAAACATCGGCTTTAAATTAAACTTACTTGTTTATTGGTCTAAATTATTGGAACTTTTTGAACGTTGCAAAAACAAACATTTCTACAATTTTCATGACAAAGTTAAACAATTTTTTTTATATAATATAAGTTTATGATCGTTGATTTAACATACATATTTTTATTCAAAAATTAAACAAAAAATGATTCATCAATAATTATACAAGTCTAAACTTTTGTGAAATGTAAAATATAATATTTCATGTTGACCAATAATAAGTAATTCATGCATCGAAGTTTATGGATAAAAGAAAGTGCATTTAATGATTCAATTCAACATTGTAAAACATAAAGATTTCATAATGACAGCAAGGTTGGTTCTCAAACATGAAATGGAAAATAACGAAACTAAAATTATCCTTACTTATTTTATTTTATTATACGCAACAAGTATAGCAAAACAATACTGTTCTTTTTACTTGATCAAACTCTATGACAAATTGACGCACACTTTTACAAAATCATCCAAACATATTTCCAGCCGTAGACTGAAAATATGTTTTGACATAACTTGTACGCGAGACGTAATTAACGAGATTTCTAATAATGGATTTCTGATCGACATGATCGAGAGACCATTTGATTTCTTAACTAAACATCTTTCACGTTCCCCGTACATTTGTCATCGTCTGAAAATGCCGGCCGTTTCATAAAAGTTGTTCCAAAAAAAAAAAAAAAAAAAAAAAAAAAAAAACCACGATCGATCATATCGGACCGAAACTTATCAATACATCGGAAGCTACTCGATTAGCCGTTGCAAAAATCACAATTCATATCAGATCGTGCTCAATAAGCGGATAATTGCACGGCGAGACATTTGCGAATTCAAAATGAATCGGTTACGAGGGTCTTAACTGAAATCGAATCTGAAAAATCGTTAATCATCCGATTTCCAACCGCATTAATTAACAACTTCCTCGACGCGCGAAATGCGTCGAGGAAGTTGATAAAAAGGAAGGAAGTTGATAAAAAACGGGGCGAAAATAAGTTAATAAATATAATATTAAGGAAGTTGATCAAAAACGGGGCAAGCATAAATTAACAAATACAATGAAAAGGAAGTTGATAGACAACGGGATAAAAATAAGTTAACGAATGTAATTGAAAGGAATTTGATAAAAAACGGGGCACAAGGAAGGCGGCGGAAAAGGAGAAAGAGAGGTCGCGTTTGGCGGCGAGTCAAAAAGAAAGAGGCGCATGAAACGCGGTGAAACGCGTTCGGAAAGGAACAGCGTAAGCGGCCGGACAAACTTCCTGATGTTTACGCGCGCTACACTTGGGGCATTGAACGTGACATTAATGGACCCCACTTCTTGCCTTCGGCCGTTTGCAAAATCATTTTTAGTGAAAGCCGCCCGATCGCTCGCCGAGAGTCGCGATCGCGACGCGGCGCTGTGAAACCCGCCGAGCGACAAACTCGCGCGAAACCGTAAACAAGCGCTGAAGTTACATCCGCGGAATCGGAAACCCAACGCCCGAGATAAAATCGATTTTCGATCGACTTGGAACTGTAAACGTTTAGATGAGCGAAGGCCGTTTGAATCGTCGTTGGCGATGCTTTTTTTACAACGGGTCGCAGCAAGTTCTTCCGATCACGAGTTTGGCTTTGCGTTGAGAGACAATAGACAAGTTGTACTGTACGATGGGTGTTTGTGAGTAATCTTCTCATTTGAGGTGAAATGTAGGTGTTTATGAAATTATAACTATCGCAAGCGATAAGAATTTTAAAGGTCATAATGACATTGTCGGTGAGAATAACAGTAACATAAATGACATCATATATATACATTGAAACAACGAGAATTTCATACAAACTACCAAATCGAAATGTATATGTTTTTGAAAAATACAGTGTATCATCATTCGCAAGTAGAGCACGTTGCGAATAATCCGCATTGCAAATTGACTTTTGACATTGTCATATCGCGTGGGTTCTTGAGAATGCATTCTTTATAACATGTATATTAATTAAAAATATTCATGAAAATACTTTTTTCAAGATCTTTTAAAAGAAAAGATTAATGTGGCTTTGCGTTCAATGTTAAGTTTTTACTTTTTTACTTTTGTGAGTCATTCTTGTATTAATATTAATTATACTGGAAATTTAACAAAAATGAAGTATGCAATCTAGTATGTATAAAAGTTGCATTGTTCACTGAAGACAAGTTTTGAATACAATTTTACAATTTCGTATGATCACTTTTTCGGAATTTCTAAACAAAATTTATGCAACTATTGTTTTAAGTAAAAACTCGTACTTTATATTCGTATAGAACTTCTTTCCCATTATTAAAATTGTGCACTTTATTACCTAAAGATGAAACTTTAATCAAATGAAACACGTTCCATTGTTGAATTCGGCATTTTTCCCAAGGAATTGTTAGAATGCAATTTTCGCACGTAGTACTCAAGCTTAATGATAAAGATTAATCAAGAGCTGCGTGTTATATCACGAAAATGGCGCTGTGTTACGAAACGAATTACTTTTTGCAGCTTCCTCCGGCATAAGCTAAAATTTAACATCAGCTATAATTGGCTCAAAAGTGTCCACTGACATAACGGTCCTCTGTCTATTGAGAAAATTCGTTTTACATAACTGCCAATATCGGTTGTAACTGTTAAAACAACTCTTTTCAGGTTCCACTTGAAGACCGTTATTAATTTTGTATTCAGAATAATGTACTGTTCAGTTACACTTAAGATTATATTGCATTGCTTTGTAAAAATTGCAATTTACATCGTAAAACCAAGGATGTATTAAGAACCGTGAATTTATACTGTATGATATTATAAATTTGCTTAAAAATGCATCGAGAAAACCACATTGAATTATATATGTTTACAGATTAATCGATATTGTAAAAAGCGCCACCTACAACTCAGGTGGGCCGAATTCGCTGCGCCGAATTATTTGTAGCGTCAGGTTATAATTGATAACATAACACTTATACAAAGTGTTCTCAACAATATTATTGTAACTTAATTTACAATATGATTTTCTCGAATAGTGAAAATTGTTCTAAAAGTGTTGTCCCGATTTAAGCGGCAAGTCGAAATACATTTGTTTGAACCCTTTTTTAGAATAAATAATTTTATGCAAACAAGTAGTACAATTTATAAAAAAAATTGCAGTGTTTGTTGTAAAATCTATAACGCAATAATAATTTTTGATTTCTTTTTATTCAGGTAAAACACATTGAAAGTATAATATAGATACAATTTCTATTGTTTCTTCGCTGCTAATTATTTATAACAGAATATTGTCGGTGGCAGTTAATTCGCAGAATGTTTTCTTGTAAACCACGCGCAAATTAGTGCATTTGAATTGCGATTCTTTGTAACAACGAATCGCAATCGCTTCACTCCCGGAAGTCCCGCGTCCTCGCCGTTCGATTAACACAAAGAGCCCGGTGGAATTTCACTATTGCGTCGCTCCATTTGTCGTATTCCATTTGACTGATTCGTTTTGCCATTTTATTACACTTCGAACATTTCGATTTCCTCTTGAAATTCGTTTCGTGCAAAAAATGTAATACTCGATGTTGACGGAAAGAAAAAAGGAACCACAACGTGGGGCGTCGCTCGGTAGAATCGCGTCAAACGACGGCAAAGCGAGATAATGTTCCGCTGTTTTGTAACATCAAAGCAGCGTAAATATGAGAACAAAAGAAACCGTAAAAAGTCGGCAATCACGATGCCGCGTTGCGTCACATATTTATGGGGAAATGGGAGCGTGGAAAAGGATGATGAGTAAACGGAATGCATAATTCAAGCTTTGAAATTGCCTTGGTTTTGTCATTGTTTGACATTGCGAGCGGTCGGAAGTCTCGCTTCATTGATACATGCGTTTTCAATTGACAGACAAATGTGATTGTTTTGTATTTATTGCCGAGATTAAACATTGCGAATTGATTTCGAGCAGGATTGGCATTAAGATTTCTACGGCTCGCAAAGTGATTTTAATTTATTTATTATTTTATTTTATATTGAATATTATTTCAGCACAATAGGCATTTGAATAGACATATTTATTTTAATTAAAGTAATAACAATCGTAATTTAAAAATTTATAGAAATTAAAACCCATAAAACTTGGTAGAAATTGAAAATCTTGTTGTCTAAATATTTTTTGATTTGTAAACTAATCTTTTTCAAAGATAAAACTCATTAATTATTTGAATCGATAATAAAATGAACATTTGAAGGAATACAAAGAAAACAAATTCAAATTCACTTTAACAACAATTTATTATTGAATATAATGATTTAATAACGTGATTAAATTTGATCATTCGTCGGCTCGCTTCTTCGTAAACATCCGATCAAAAGGCTTATTAAATTCAAACTCCGGACTTTTTAATTTTCAATTCGAGTGAAATCTGAATTTCAAATTGACTGAAATTCGTTTTTCTCAGCGATACGGAGACAAGTTGTAGCATGCATGCAGTATTGCTCGCGAAATAAGTTCCGTACGCAGACAATGGTATAATGAGATCGCGGAAGCGAAAGAGCGCACATTTTTGCAAGATTCGCAACACGCCACGTGTTGTTTTATTGTGCGCCGTTAATCATTCGTGAGAAAAACGTGCAGTTTATTGACTAAGCTTACATTCAGTTACTTTTACTATTAAAAAAGAAAAAATTACTGTAGCGACAAGTGACGTAATAGTTTTTGCAATGAACGAAAAAAAAGTACAAACCCGTAACACTGAGAATTCAAAAAAAAGCTGGAAATTAATCATCTTCATTTCATTCATGAAATATATTTCAGAATAAGTAACTGAAGATGGAAAATTGTATTGTTAAATGTAATTAAAGTAATGTTTTAATTTTAAAAATTTATCATAAAATCACCTTTAATAATAAATAATATAACAGTTCTAACAAATGAAATATTAATAAAGACAGTCATTAGAAAAAAATTGTTAATGTTCATTAACAAAATTACAAATTTTAAACCTAATTTTCCAAAGTGTTTCCAATTACACGCTGACTGTATAATTTGCAAAATGTTGCAGAAGTTACAAGTCGTATCCGATGAAAAATGAAAGGCGCGAAGAGCGCGACGATTGAGTCGTCATAAGAGCGCTCGAACGAGGCACTGCGACCGATTTGTTTTTGTCGTATCGCGATGCGCCGACAAAGCGAAATTGTGATGGAATGAAAATGGCGCTAGACCTAGATTCACCGAAAAACCGTGCATTATAGCGAAGATATGTCACTCGGCATCCGTCGAAAGCTATCGCACGAGCGAACTAATTGACATTTTCACTATCAGGGAAACGTCGCGTATTATCGCGTGACACGTTTGGAAAACCGCCAACGGAATAAGTGATCAAGAGCGAGTTTCACGTAAATAAATTTCAACGTCGCGTGATCGCGGAAGACCGAGGCGCTAATTGCTTTATCTTGGCTCGTGTGACGAGCGCCTACACCATTGTTTTGGTCACGTTCAAATGGTGTGTCAAGTTTAAGGTGATTCTTGATGCCTAACGTAATGATTTTTTTAACAATGATTATTAATAATAATTATGAATATAATGATTTTAGAAAATAAATGTAATCCAGCACTCCTCTCACTTGCTCACTTTTTGGTAACCAAAAATTTCGTTTTGGTTGGATATACAAGCTGACAAAAGTTGTGAGGTGAGAAAAAATGGTTTGGCAGTTTTACAGTCGAAGATTAATTAAAAAATTGCGATGTAAACTGGTCAAAGCGTTCTCTCGTCAAATATTTGCTGGATTATTTTAGAAAAATTTCAATTTTGTCATTAGAATTTGTAATTTGAAAAGGAAGTAACTTCTAGAAATCCGAGATGAAGATTCTTCTTCTTAATTAATATTATTTTAATTTTAAATTGATACATTTAAAGATGACTTAATGATTTCATGACTTACAGAAAAAAGGTAAAAAAACGTTGTGATATCTTTAGTGCATAAAGTAACTACTTTGTATTTCTTTACTTGACAATGTACACAAATATTTATGGGAAAAAAAATTTTATTTAATACGGAAAACACATGTTTATTTTGAAATAAATTTTTAGTTGAAATTAATGTCTTTGGTAAGATACAAACGTTTCTTTAGGTAAAGTTTCTTCCGATTTGAAACTATCGTTGATAAAGTTGTACATTGAAACAAGTGAAACAAGTGTCAGAAACGAATGAAAATGGTGCATGTTTTTCTGATAAAAGTGCGGCATTTAGTTGCTTCCTGCACAGCGATGGAAAGTAGAATCAACGTAAATTGAGAGTAGATCTATCGTTGAATTTGAAATTGAAAAAAGGAAGAGTGGGAGAAAGAATTCCGCCGTGAGAATCGAATTCGCAACCTGGATGTGAAAGTCCAAGGTTTTATTCAACGACCCGTGAGGCTTATAATAATTAATAACGCAAAGTCATGGAAACCGAGAAAGCTCGATCGACTTTTTTCTCACTCCTTTTTTCTTGTCTATCCTTTTTTTCCCCCCTAGAAATATGCAGTACTGAAACGTTAGTTTGAAATAATTGTGACTTTTAAAAAGGTTGTATTGTGATGAAAAAAAAGATTAAAATTAAGAATTTTTTATTAGAAATATCGCATTGACAGAAAAAGTTTAATGTTATAGAAAGCAATTTGTTGACTTCGATAAAAAGCATGTCATTCAGTGAAAAATTAGTTTAAAATAAATTGAAGTTGAACGACATTTTTTTTCTTTTTAATAATATAATGAAATGACATATGTTTGATGAAAAGAGAACAATGTCATTTATTTGAAACTTCCTTGGACTTTACTTTTCCCTCAAACACAATCCTTTTTTGATCAACGTGGATTCCACTTTCCATGACTACAC
>JABFOV010006247.1:0-10939 GCA_022817685.1 Aradophagus sp. ZL-2020
ATCTAGCAATGTCATTGGCTGAAAGTAGTTAC
Source organism: Aradophagus sp. ZL-2020 (assembly GCA_022817685.1). Lineage (NCBI taxonomy): Eukaryota > Metazoa > Arthropoda > Insecta > Hymenoptera > Scelionidae > Aradophagus > Aradophagus sp. ZL-2020. The sequence goes on from JABFOV010006247.1 coordinate 33, forward strand.
GATATGATATCGTAAACAGTTTACTATATGAAATTGTCCACGTTACAATATATCTTGTAGTGATTACAATATGGTTTTCTCAGTGAATACTGATGTATTTTTTGTTGAATTAAAGAAATCTTGTAAAGAAAACAGCAAATTTTTTTATCAACATTTATCCAAGTTCAAATCCGTATATTATGTACGTATGGAACTTGTTGTACATCATTGCTATTAAATACCCGAATCGCCCAGCGAAAATAGTAAGCCCGCCTACCTGACACCCGAACCGGATGTCGGCGAGAAGAGCGGCGACGCCGTTGGCAAATATCCCGATTATTTGCCGATGAAAAGCCGGGGGATCGCGTTGGTGGTTTTAAAGAGCCGGAACCCCGGGAGGAAGGCGCGTTATAATCTTCGCGCCACCGGCAAGGCGTAATTTCCATTTGGCCCGCTCGCGCCCCGCGTCGCCGCGCGTTCAACGTAAAGACTCGGCTAAACCGCCGCGAGACGCTTACACGTCGATTCCATTATCCGAGGACTCGTCATCGGGCCGAAAGCGGGACGAGCCGTCGGAAATATTCTATTATGTCAAACAACTTTGCGTCGAACACGACCGGGGCTTAAAAAATGGAGAATCGAGGAGGGGGGCTATTATTGGGGGGCTATCGTCACGAAAGGAAGACAAAAAAGGGATATTACGCGCCTTTGACCGGCCGAATGTCCTTCGCCCCGAACAACGTTGATGATATACAGATTCAATATGAGGCAATTATTCATCGCCGATGAAACAATCACATGGGAATTCAATAAAGTGATGCAACGTAAACGCCGGAGAATCGACGCCCGTATTTATCATTTTCTGATTCCGTCTGTTATGTTCGAGTAATTCCAGGTGAAAATGAAATGAAAAAGTGACGGGCTTATTAGGCGAGCTGAGAAGTACGTTCGGAGTAATGAAAGAACTTGTTCCGGATTCGAGAGACAAGTAGCAGCTTTAATAAGTGAAACCGGTCATCTGTAACTAGTTGTAATAATACAGTATGTTGGAAAGAAAATTAACTACATGTTTAGAGTAGTGTTTTCCAAATGATGAAAATATTTTCATGTTAAATTAAATTAAAAAAAGATACATTTTTAAATAGAACTTGCTATACAATATAGAGAAAAATTCAAAAAAACATAATCATGCATATATTTTAAAAATTAATTTAAAAACACATATCCACCTTCTATTAATAATATTTTTCCTATCAAATCAATCTTTTTTCCCGCGCCTATAAATAATTGTTTCTACTTAGATGACTTTGAAATAATTTTGGCCGGCGGTTCATTCTAATGATACCTTCGCCGAGATTTATGCGAATAATTCCACGTTTTGCTTTGCGGATGAAATTATAACAGACGTTATTTATGTTTCGACAAAATTATGGCATTGCATTCGTCTTGCAAACAGTAGAGCGCAACATAAGAATTGATCTGATGTTTGAAAATTTGATACGCACGACTACGGAATTGATCGCTGTTATTATAACGCACCCCCGTTAAAATTCCAAAGCACACCCAAAAGATTTACACGCGTTAAACAAAGTGCATTTGTTGGACCGTATGAAAATTAATTAATATCAAATTCGTTTGGCATTGTTCTCACGTATCGTTCCCCTGTGGAATTGATTACAGTGATAAATCTATAATTTTAATTCACTTTACATATTTGCGAAAAGCCGTTTGAAAATAAATTAATTATCTTATATGCAAATAAAAAATATTAAAAAAAAAAGAGTATTTGTGTAGCAAAAATGTATTTCGTACCACTGATTTAAACGGAACGTCAATCTAGATTTGACGCGATGTAGGCTTTATATTTATTAAAATGTCAGGCAAGATTCATCCATTACGTTGCCTTATCGCGAACGTTGACAAACTAATGGCACAACAAGATAACGCCAACTTTTCTTTATTTCACTGTATATTACAAAATTGTATGCAAAGCTAACGCATTATCTTTAGTTCGTCCTCAATTTGCTTGTCCGTTATACGATGATTTTGTTTAATTAAATGTTGGACAGCGGCCACGTTTTCCGGCGTTTACTTCTTCCAGCGGCTACTTTGTATGAGAATAGTCTAAGTTGAAATTAACTATGTAAGTAAAATTAATTTGAAACACACGTAGAATAAATATATAGGAGCTAAATGTTGCCTAATTAGGACAAGTGTTTGGCACAAATTTATTCAACTCTCTGAGTTCGTATCAAAAATCGATCTTTTTTTTTTGCAAAAGTTATTATAATAAAAAGATTCTTCTTTTAAAAGTGGCGAAATTATACATCGAAATTTTCATGAGCTTGAAGTTTGCCACGTGGCACATCGCCACACACATATTGGACTTAGAAAATGTTCTAAGTTCAAAAATTGAAATCGACAATTTTTCGTGTTAATTTATATTTTTCACTATGTTTATTGTTGTATTTATCGATTTCAAATTTAAACATAAAAAAAATTTTCTAAGTCAAAAACGTGTGGCAATTTGCCACGTGGCAAACTTCAAATACATGAAATTTTCAACTTTCAACTTTAAAATATAATCGAATGAAATTATTCATATGAACAATGAAACTAGTGAAATATCAATTAGCATAATAACAAAAATAAAAATTGACAGGCGAGATAAAAGTTGCGAAGGATATTTATAAGAAGACAATAGCTTTTTCCACCATATTTCGTCGCCCGCTAGCGTAATCGACTTTAAATATCATTTTTCGGTACCCTTAATCGAATTGTTCGAAGCCCTCCGCGTTTTCCAATTTAGTTTCTAACAATACCCGAGCATAAATAACTAAAAACTCACTGACCGCGCACAAAACTCTAGTCCGACTTCTGCAGATTTTCCGGCAAACTGAAATTTATATCTCCCGGAATTTGGGAAAATGTGTCTTGCGCGTTGGAAAATAAAAAGAAGCCGAAAGAAAATAATTCAACAATCAATAGCTTTGTTCTCCGCGAACGAAACGCCCGCGGGAAAAATTCCTGAACGAATTAGTGACAATAAAAAATGTGTGCGATACTTTCCCTTGTTTTTCTCTATTTCCACACACAACTTCTGTTTGCAAATAATGTAAGAAAAAAATTGATATTTGCGTTTTTTTATTTGCCTAAAACCATGCTTCATGAAAATCAACGGCCGTTTCGAGCGAGACGTTCAATCGAACTGATAAAAAAAATACAACGTCTTTTCTTTGCTGCGTAGCGAAAATCATGTGCATCGATCGAATCGCGATAGATGAAAACGAGAAAACATAATCCCCGCCGAGAATACCGTCGATACACGTATACAAACATAATAGAGTCGCATTATGCGCAGCTGCGACAAATCTCAAGATCCGTAGCCATTCTACATCCGCTCGTGGCTGTTTTCGAGTTATTCGAAAGAAGCAAACTATTGCCGCGAATGAATGTTAGAAGCTGTCAAAGACAAAGAGAAAAAGCCGACGGCACGGAAGAGAACGTGCCCGCCGAGTTATTCCGGCTCGCAATCTCCAACGCACTCACTCAGACCGCTGTTATAATTACTGAATTTCATATTCCGCGTTTCGTCAATTTCAAATTAAATTTCGAGCAAATGGAATTCCCCCGATTGAAATTCGGCGCGCAACCCTCCTCGACGCCAATTCGTTCTTTCAACGTCCGACATTTTCCACCGAGAAAAATGACGAAGGAATATCACGTTTTTCAAGAAACAACTCAACGTTGTTACAATTTACATAAACTTAATTCTACAATTAATTCATGTCCCTTTGCAACATCGAAAAAACCATATCTTGATGATAAGAATGTCGTCAAAAATGGTATACGTTTTGTAAAAATCATGCTCATATTGTATCGTTCGATTAACTTCTCAAAACTTAATTCATGATTCGCTGATTCGACTGAGTCGTAATGATCAATTAATTGCAATGTTTTTTAATTTCTTAGCTATGATAAGAACCTTTCAATAATGATTATTGCTTTGACTTTTATTCCTTTATTAGCTTCATTTGCATCAACATGACTTCAGTATGAATATAAATTAAAAAACGCGCCAACATCAAACTGGTGCAACACCGATGATCAACATTTTTTTTCCACATTAACATTAGATTATTCAAGTAGTGCATCCTTTCTCGATCGATATTATTTTAACGTAAACCTATCATCACAGTTTACAATGCTACAATAAAACAAGCATTTTCCTCAGTGAACGTGCGATAAACATTGTTTGTATTAAATGAGTTTCGTTTTACAGATGCCCGACGCGAGTGAGCCGCCACGCCTACGGGAAATCTCGACGTCCCGTCTTACGGCGACTTATCCTAAGACGCCGGAGAATTATTTAACGGCCGAATAAAACATCACCTACGTTCGTGAGAAACATCTCTCAAGAGGATACGTTTGATCGGGGGACAGGAGCGAGCCGTCGCGTCGTAAAAAAAAGCCCGCTGCTGTTGCGTTGCGGCGATAAATGCAACTACCTACCACTTCTATTTATTTATTCCCGTTCATTGATTTACGTCGCCGAAAGGACATTCGAACCAAGACTCACGAGCACCGCCGGAGAACAACGCATTGATCCAACGAAACGACAACGATCAAGAGGAATAACGAAAAACGGGAGGCGGACAAAATGTGAAACGTTTGAAAAGGTATGTGCCTGAAGTTTGCCACGTGGCAAATTGCCACACGTTTTTGACTTAGAAAATTGTCTATGTTCAAAAATTGAAATCGACTAAATCGACAAATACAACAATGAACATAGTGAAAAATATAAATTTACACAAAAACTTGTCGATTTGAATTTTTCGACTTGGAAAATTTTCCAAGTCCAATATGTGTGGCGATTCGCCACGTGGCAAACTTCAAGCTCATTGAAAAGGTCTAATCCGGCGTTAATTTGCCTTCGTCATCAATATCAATGATTACCAAAGTTGATCCGAATTCTACATCTTCGTTATCCCAGTAGCGGTCGGCGACTGTCGCGCTGTTTCGATCGCCATTCGGCGGTTTAACGCCGGACGACAAAGGCGTGGGAATGAAACGCTAATAAAGAAAGTTGGTAATTGAAACAAATGACTTTTTCGTGTGTGGCGCAAGTTGAATCGGGCTGATAACCGCTGATTACGTTCATCGAATCACGGCCGCGGGACGCGACTTTTCGCGATCATCAGTCTTCATCTGCGGCACACGTATGGTCATATATTAAACCGAAATGAAATCCGGCGCTATTAATACGCTCGTCTCGTGCTCGTGTGTCTTTCCAAATAAGCGATTAAGCAACAAGCCAGTATTATTCATTCCTATCAGGGCGTACGGGGTGCTTTTGTATAATAAAAAAAGAAACGAAAAAGAGAGAGAGAGAGAGAGAGAGAGAGAGAGAAAAAGAAAGAACGAAACAAGAAAAACACACAGACAAAAAGAAGGAGAGCGTATAAGAAATTAATTAAACGTTAATTAATCCTATTCCCTTGTTACGTAATCATTTCTTCGTGCATTCAACGAATCATAATGGGATGTAATTATGAGGCGTAATTAATAATTGCGTGCACTAAAACAATTGTCGTTGCGTGATTTTCATACAATCGGCCATAATGACAAGTCGAATCAATTTATTCGGTTATTCAAATCGCGAGTCTTTTTTTCGCAAAACTAATGTTGCTGCCATGTTAAATAGCTGCAGGGACGCTACGTGTAATATTAAACGTTCGTTAAAGGAACATTGACAAACATTTGCTGTATATATTATACATTAGACTTGTATATACGCATAATTAGCTTGATAAGAAATGAAAATTAATTTTTGTAAACGTTATATACGAATATTGATTGATAATATTTTGTTAACAAACTCAATCGCACGGCAACATTGATTTTGTGACAAACCTCCGCGAAGCAGCGCCGCGCGTTTATTTCCATTTTCAACTTTGATTAACGTATTCGCGGCCGGAGCGGCCGATTCTCGCGGAAAAATTGCCCGCCACTGTCGATAGTTGACAAAATTACAATTATTTGTTTTACGCGGACCAAGTTTCGCGAGCGCCTCGTGAAAACGTAAAAATCATTCGAACGAGTTATTGATTGTTCGACTTTCGTACGTTTGGTGTTCAACTTGTGCGTCAACGTCGCCGCTTTCTATCCTGGCTGGGATTAACGATCAAATCTTCGTAACGTTTACGACACCTTCACTCGAGTTTACAAAATTTACGTCTGAATTTCATCAAAATTTAGACCTGCGTTTCATCAAATTTTATCAGGCCTGTAATCGCAACGAAAACGATCAAAATTGATCAGTTTGAAATCAAAATGAGGTGTACAAAATACTGTTCAGTATCAATTAACCAAGTTTTTATTCTATCCCGATCTCAAACTCATAAATTTTCATCATTTTCATCTCGATTATTACAGTTTGATCAAATGTGATGCAATTCATACTTGAATTTTTTTACAATAACGCGTCCATGTATTCGAAGCGAATAATTAAAAGTCACCTGTTCGTAAGTGACTAATGGAAGCAAAAACTTACCGGCGATTTAACTTGATTCACCTTGGCCAACTACCTTGATTCTAACGCTTTAGGTGACACGGTTACTAATGTTTTGTTAATAAACAGAAAAGCCGTTTCGAAAACAAATGCCGGCTATTTATAACCCACTTTGGAGTCTTCCGGCACTTGAACAAAAAGCCCAATGTATCATAAAACTATTTTATCATAGTCTTAAAAGTTTCTCGCTAGTGTGCTCTCCTTAATTATTAAAACTTGACGCTACGAAAGTTCTGCCGTAAAATATATACGCGATACGTTTATTGTTTCATTGATAACCCGTTGTAACTGCAATTCCCTCGGCCAAGCTAAAAAAAAAAAAAAAAAGAAACAAAATACAACGAGCGTTTGAGTGAAAAAGGAACACTAAACGTGCGGATGCAAATCAAAATTGTTGAAATGAAAGTTGATTCAAACTTTCGAACCGAAATGATAAAGCATAAAAAGGCGGGGCTTTATTGCCTCGTACGTTTTACGCGAATATAATTTTACGGCTGTTTTTCATAAAGAACAATCTCTTAATTTATGACAAAGGTATCGTTATTCATCACTGTTTCCCCTGATTAAATATTTTACGAAATTAATCTTCGTTCAAACTTTTATCGACAGTGAGCCAATGAAACTGAACATACGTCACCGTCGCGAGCGCACTTTATAATTAAAATGAAACTGAATGCACTGAGAGATGATTAATTTACCGAAACGAAAGAAAAAAAAAAAAGCACATTCCCTTAGACAATTAAATCGATGAATAATTCGTCAGAGTGCATGCAGACTATGCAAAGGAAGAAAAAGTTAAAACGTAGATGGAAACGAAAAAACAACATAGAAGGTAATAATAATAAAAGGTAAAGAAGATAAGGAAGGGAAATAATGAGAAAGATGTTTTTTCCGAGTCGGACACTGAAGTCTACTGTAGCGAATGATGTCCGTGCAAGCTTTCCTAGTGCCGCCGAGTTTGTTTTGCGTGTCTATCATTTGAATCGAACGTAAAATGAATACAAAAGGAACACTTATACATATATAAATATATATAAATGACGATGGGAGGAAAAGGTTTTTAATATACAATTATATATATAAATGCATATAAATAAATCTATATATAAATAATATATAAATACGGATAAATATATTATATATATATGAACATAAAATTTGTACGAAAGTCGTAACGCAGTCACTACATTATCACTCGTCGCTTCGTTCTATCAAAGTGCGGCAATTTGCCACTTGACTTGAATTTATCTTAGAAATATAAGGGCAAACAGGCAAAGTCAAGAAAAAGCCCCGGAAACTTTCCTTTTATTCAAACTTCAATTGACTACGAAGGATACCAATAATCATTTCAAACTGAATGTACGAGAAAGTGTGAAACTTGTCTCGGACAACGAGACTGTTCAGCAGCGGCGAAGAGAAGTAAAGTCAATTCTTTAATACTTCAACAAAACAAGTAGAATGAAACGGCGAGTTGGCCTAGGTCGTTAAACGAAATAAAAACGAAACGAACGAAAACTAGGAGGGGGGAGGGAAATTCGGGCGGGGGGAGTGAACAGGAGAACGTATTTTATCACAAATTAAGCGTAATATGAAATAAGCGTCGTATGAATGAGTCATCTCGCACCGACCGAAACCATTTAACTTTAAAATTCGCACAATTGCAAGTGATTTCGAATGGGATCGTATTATTATATAATGAAAGCAATTCGCACACGCCGCTCGCGTCGCAACGATTCGTTGCGCTTCGCGAAAATACAATTATAGGGCAAAGCTTTAGATGCAGCCGCGGGATAAATATATCAATCGTGTTTTCCAACGAGAAAGTATTGTAGGCAAATAGACGATCGAGAATTATTCATTTTCGCGCGTGCGGTGATGAAAAATTGTTACAATTAGTGAGCGCATTTTTGTACCCGAACGGCGACACGAACATTGGGAGATACCGCGCTGAAAGTTCAACCAAACGCAAGCCATTTTGCAGTTGATGAACTAAATTAATCAACACTTTATACGTTGCACGTATATACAACAGCAATGATTGTTTTAATAACAAATAATTGTGGCGCGATGATAAAAATGTATTTTCAACCATTTGTTCAAAACTTTGCAAAGGTTGAACGAGTGATCAAAATTAATTGAATTCACCATCAACAATTGTCATGGCAATACTAAAATGGTGTTACTTTTTTTTCAGATACGTTATAAAAAAAACAAAACAATACGTATTCAGAGACGGTAAAGGTTTTGAAAAAATATTGTTTTGAATATTAATATTTATGTTTTTATATTTTATTAACAAACGTAAATAAACACGGTGAAATTCCAACGCAGTCTGTAATAAAATATTTTAAATAGTTTTTACTCTCATTTATCAAACTGTTCGTATTTCGTTCATTTTTTTTTTGTTTTTTTTTTTAACAGAAAAGTTGATATAAAATGATTGCAACTTTCCTAATATTTCTGAAATGTATCTCTTTTTTCAAGTTAAAATTAAATAAAAACACTTCCAATGTTCGTATCATAAAGCTTCTTTTTTCATTAACTTTCATACATTACATGTAATAAATTGTTTAATTCATTTAAGTATTAAATCAAATCAAACGTCGATGTCGAATGAAAAATAAAAAAATTATTAATTTCAAATTTTACTTCTTGTATGCAACAAAAACCGAATATAATTGAACATTGCACGTAATCGAAAACGTGGATTTCCTTTTTTCCATGAAAAAAAAAGTGAAAAAAAAATTGAGCTAGATAATTTGTTCAATACCAAAGCCCTTTAAGGTGATTCTTTAGTCGTATAATTGTGACAAAAATAAAACTAAAAAAGGATCCCTGATTCAAAAAGAAATGAAAAGCGATCAACTGAAGAATCGCTGTAACTTTGTAACCGATTTTGGAGCACAGTTTTTTATTGACTTATCATATCTCAAATGAAAGCCGCGTGTTCGCCAAACAATAGGTCTACTCACTTTACAGATTACTCTAACAAAGATTCCCTAGCATTTGAATAAATTAACTTGTTACAATCCCGAGCATTGGTATTGAAAAGACGAAATCAAGCAATAGGTATAAAAAGCAAACCATAGGTGGAAAAAGAACGAAAGGAAAAAAAAGATAAAGATGAAACTACGGAAAACGGAATATTGTTGTAAAGTTTTAATTGATTCCCCGTACCAATCAATAGTTACTTAATGGAATTTCCATTCAAACAACGCGCAGGTTCAAACATAATAATTATTGCATTACGGGGGTTTTGATCTTTAACGTTCACGACGATTAAGCGTGGGTTGCGCTGAAATTTATATAAGCTCAAATAATGTTGAACAAACGCGCAGAACTGTTGTTACATCGGCAAAACCGTTTTCCACGATGTAACTTTTTTTCTGGCCGAATGACTCCACTTGCAAAAGCAGAGAATAACAATGTATTTAAATTTGTATTTATCTGTTGAATTTCGTCCACCGGTATACACTGTACAGGATAACGAGACTTTTATACACAATTATCAATCCGCGGGAAAACATCGATCGGGTGTTATCCAATCGTTATAGTCATTAAGAACCGTTGTAAAATATTGTACACTGTTTCGCATTAATTGCGTAACAAATGTTATTTTATGTTCTATTTCACACGAATTTTTACGACGACCGAACGAGCCCACTGTATAATATCATCGTATATATACATTGACAAAACCAACTAGTAAGATTGACAGCAACATGCACTGCGATCATAGTCAATTTCACTACATTTATCATTATCAACTTCAATTCGCCAGAATCGCCATTTGATCAATTAAATTGTTTTCAATATCATCTTTTATAAATGTTTTCTCAAAAATGAAATAAAATGAAATTATTTCATATCGCAATGAAACTGAACGACGTGAAAATTTTTATTTGAACCGAAATGCAAGGTATTTTATTTCATTCACAAATGTTTCAATCATTTATTTATCGGTAAGGCAATGAACAATTAAAAAATAAAACCTTGTCAATTAAAATAAAGTGACGAAATTTCAACGTCGCTATTTTATAATACAATACTATCAAAATCTAATTCTCATGATCAATAATTTCTCGAATCGTGAATTTTTATAATATCGAATAATTAATTTAGAATAAAATTATAGAGTTTGCAAATGGCAAACAATATGTTTTTTATTCATAAATTTATACGAAATAAAAGTTAGCAACGAAAATATAATAAATATGTCATGAAATCAATTAAAAAATAATTCAACGTCAATAATTAATATCTCGTTTATCAATTGACAAGTTCAAAATTAACCTGAAGTAAATAAAAGTATTAGATATTTTTTAATATTGATTTGAATCTTTAAAGACTATGTCTC
>JABFOV010006248.1:0-10938 GCA_022817685.1 Aradophagus sp. ZL-2020
CCATGAATGTTGGTTCAGAATCATACGTTGTTGCTTCAAAAACATAATTGTAATAGACTCTAGTATATTAAATCAACAACGAAGTGATTTTAAATTAAAAACATTGTCGATGTAGAACGTCTTGTAATTGAAACAACATCATGTGTTTTTAAGTCAATGACACTTTGTTTTCACCTCAACAACCGGCTGTAATAAAATGCAAGGACGGTGATTAGTGCCCGAGAATTTCGAACATGGATCAAGATAACTAAACATTGTATTAAAATCGTAGAGATTCAAAAATAGGGGGTCCGTAGTCACTCTTCGTCTTCGTCTGCCATACCACTATAAAGAGAGAACGCTGCTTATAAGTCCCTTGTGTCTTTGTCTAAAGGCGCATGCACACATTTTTAACTTGAAAAATAATTTGTAAGGTTAGGGTACAGTTTGTATTTATATTACTTGCATTTATATATATATATATATATATATATATATATATATATATATATACATTTTTTAATTAAATATTTTTGTTAATAATTGATAATATACGTATAATAAATAATAAAAATAAATGATAATAATATTTATTTAAGAAATAAACATTCAAACTCAGTTGTAATATTAAGTAAAAGTATTTTTTTTCGTGATAAAAAAAGTAGACAAATTTTGATATGCGATAAAATTGATAATATATTTAAATGTATAAATTTGCCCTGCACGGAGAATTCCTAACACTACTGAGTAGTTTCATAAGACACTATTGAGTATTGAGATAATTAGATATACACTGTCAGGTAGGAAGTCAAATGTTACTTCTAACCTCAAAGTTATATTTTGACACTTACTTCATACAAAAGTCATTCTATATCATAAACGGTAATGAATGGCTCGTAATAGAATCAATGACAGGAAGATGTTAAGTCAATATCCAGTCGTCTTTAAAGAAAATAGTAGCATTCTATAACTGCTTGTTTTTTATATAATATCGGGTTGTCTATATCAACCGAGGATTTTGATTTAAGTACCAGTTGTTGTTGGTTTAATGGCATTTTTTCACCGTGCGTGTAAGCCAGGACGGTTAGTTCGTTCAAAGGATCCATGTTAATACCTCTCAGTCCTTTGCTCGCAAAAAATTTCTTAAGATCTGCGATGAATAGAAGGAAGAAGTACAGACTGAGGACTTCGCCTTGCAGGACACCTTTATCGACAGACACAGGGTTTATGTCACTCGCACGCGTGCGTATACTAATTTTTGCCTTATTGTATAAATCACGCAAGAGGAGGACAAAGCCGCTGCACACACACATAAATGTAAGTTTCGCCCATAAAATATTATGGTGTACAGAGTCGAAAGATTGTTAGAAATCAACAAAAACGACGTATAATTTTTGGCGTTTTTTATGGCGCAAAATTTGGATACAGGCACTTAAGTGTCATTGTCTAGCAGCTACGTTTTCTCCGAAAACCCGATTGAAACTCTAGTATAATAGCTTCTCGCTCTTCCTAGGTTTGTAGACGACAGTTCAAAATCTGGGTAAAAAGTTTTACGATGGTTTTAATTAAGTCTATACAGCAGTAGTTGCCAGGGATTGGAGTGTCGCCCTTTTTATGTAGTATAAACGCAAGCATAGAGCCTCAGGCCTCAGGGACTCAGTGTCAGGATGGCATTAAACATGTTCAGGATAAAAAGTGTCCAGTTTTGAGGAAAATGTTTATACAATTCATAATGGATAGTGTCTATGCCAGGGGATTTGTCGTGTTTACACTTGTTAATAGTCAAAGACAGTTCGTGCATTGTTATATGTGCATCAGGGAGCGGGGAAGAAGATGATCGTAATTGCAGAGGCAAGGGAATAGTAGAAGAAACAGTTTGGAGTAAATGTTGTTGCGATACATGTACAGGAATGACGTCTGTAGGACTGGCTTTGGACCTTAACTGTCTAATCAAGCGCCAGAATGTCGTAGAGTTACTCGCTGTAGACAAGAGATTAAGAAATTTTTGGTGGTGTGCACATTTTTTAACAGGTTAAAAGGGTTCTATAGTTCTTTTTACATTTCATCCAATGTTGTTTGGAAGAGATATTGAATACGTTGTTCAAGCATGTTTTAAGGGGCGTTGACTTTTTTCTTGACCGCATGACAATCACCATCGTACCATGGCTGTGACTGAGTTTTACGTCTTGTCGAATATGAATTGGCTGTTGAGGCGGCACGATGAATAGATGAGTAAAGCGTATTGTGTAATGCATCGACGTTCAGGGAAAGGTGAGAAACTGATGGGTCGTAGGACAGCAATTGGAAAAAGGTAGTCAGGGCTGACTGTGAGGATAGCTTAAAACGAGGTAAGGGAAGAGAAGTGGGATTTAAAATAGTGTTAGGATGGTGTAAGTTTAGGAATAAGGGAAAGTGATTGGATGAAGAAATGTAGTGTGAGACCGCGAGAGCATTAATGGGATCTAAGGCGTGTTAATTGCACTATACCAAAGTCGATCACACTATTGCCTTGGGCGCCACAGAAAGTGGAATTGCCCGGTATGTCGTCAGTAGTGGTGCGAATGTTAAGTAGAATTAAAAGGCCCCCCTCCATAGTATGGATGAGAGCATTCCCAAATAAGTTAAGGATAGCATCCAGCGACAATCGGTTAATTGAAGTGGAGGGGGGGCATACAAATTCTACAGGCAAGTAGTTGTAATTGGCAACACGCCCGTTAAAGTCGCCTCCAATGAAGATTAGCAGGGTAGATGATGTGAAGTCAGTTGTTATCATAAATAAGAAAGTGGATAGACTTAAGTATGGAGAGCGATTTAAAGGATTAGGAGGACAATAAATGTAGCCAAGGATGAACTGTAAAGTGTTTGTTTTGAATAGCAAAGAGATCGAACCATCAAATTCAAGAATGCGTTTTGATGTAAATTTATGCGCGTTAAAAAGGATAAGTATGCCACCACTTGGTCTGCCACGACCAGAATTTCTCGTTGCAAGTAATTGTACTAAGATGAAATATTCATAACCGGTCGATAAAATAAAATAAGTCGAGAGCCAGGTTTCAGAAATACAAATTATATCTGCGTGCGCTAAAGTCTCTAAAGATGTTCCAGCGTTCGCTTACAAAAATGTGCGGCGATAAGAATTTTGTTGACGATGCAAAGAAGAAGAGCGAGAGCGACTATCCGTGGCGACGGTGACTGCCTCGACAATGACCAAATCGTTTCATTGAGTAGGGTTAGGTGGAGAGGCAGGTGACGATGTCCGCGGCGAAGTTGGCACAAGAGACAAGTAGTTTTCAATCATTTTGCTGGTGTGTGGTGGGGCAGGTGCAGAACGTTTGCGTGGGTGCATCGCTTTGTCCTGACGCTTCCTTTTGATCGAAGATGGAGTAGAGGGGTGAGGGGGGGGAGTTTGAAGAGATTGTGGCCGTGAAAGGTACTGAGATGACAGCTCTGAAAGGGTTAAACTTCTCCCTTCGATCAGCACGAAGTTGTCCCTCACTTTATATTGTAATCTTCAAATTGTCGATTTGCGAGCGAAGTTGCATGATTTGCCTTTTTTCAGTAAGTTTCGCTGGGGTAAGGTCGTTTGCAATGGCAAAGCCGAGTCCTCTGAGTGCGTTAATGTTGCGAAATAGCGAAGCCTTTACCAACGCGCTTTGCCAATGCGGCGAGTGGATAAAATGTGTTCGTCTGTAATTTCTGGGTTAGCTTTTTGTAAAATGTTTAAGACCAGGCCGCGTAAAGAGATGCCAATTGTATTGTTTTCAGGCACCTTGTACAAAATATTGTTGTTAACTCGGGCCGATTTCTGCAGTGAAGAAACATTACGCTGAATCGTAGATAGGACCTTTTGCAGTTTCAGAACCTCCGTTTCCAGGTGTTGAGTGCGTTGTGATTGAGTTGAGAGTGAGGCGTGTAAGCTGCCGATTTCAGCTTTAGTAGATTTGGCAGTTTCCAAAATTTTAGTAACAGTGGCCTGGGACGTGACCGAGTCCAGAAAAACGACCTGAGACGAATTCGACATAATGAAAATTCAAGACTGGGAACAGCTCGGTAGTAATTAGCGAGCACGCGGCGCGGAGCAAAACAAACATGACCGCTCAGCTCGGCTGCCACACAAAAAATTCCTAATGGACCTACAGGAAAATATATAAGAAAAACAATACAATATACAATCAAGTATTTTTAAAGGATCCTTTGAAAGCGACTAAAGAGCAAATCGATATAGATTTCAAAAGAAAGACGTTTTACGCTAACAACTTTGATTATATTGAATCCTTATGTGTCTTAATAGATTAAACAAAAAAACTATTTTTTACTACGTTCCAATTCTGAAAACGATAAAATCAATGTTTCGAGATAAGTCTGTGAAGGATGATTTGGTGTTGGATTTTGGAAATTCATTCGATGATGTCCTAAGAGATTACACAGATGGTACTGAATTCAAACAAAATTTTTGGTAATTATTCGGAATCGCTCCCCCCCCCCCCAACAGAGGGTTATAATAGGTTAATATAAATTTTTATTTTAAAATATAAATTATGGACACTCCACCGAACACGAGAATATATTTTTTTCGCACAAAAAAGGGCTAAACGCACATTATTGCTAGCATTCAATATAAATTCTGTTAATTTCATGTTACGAAAGTAACAACACGAAATACTACCCCTACAAAAAATTACACCGAAAACATGTAGTCACAACCCCTGTTGGGGGGGGGGGAGCGATTCCGAATAATAACCAATTTTTTTTCAAGGATACCGACAGTTGATAAAAGTAATACTATTTCAAGATGCCTTCGAAATTGTGAATCCTATTGGTAGCGCAAAAAGAAAACACAAAGTGTTAGGAATTTACATGGCTATTGAAAATTTACCAGATCATATTCGATTTCACTCAAATAATATTAAACTAGTTGTTTTATGTAAAAATAAAGATTTCATTCATGATATCGTCTTCGGAAAAATTATAGCGGATTTAAAAATACTGGATGATGTTGGAAAATCTGTAGAAGATCAAATGATTAAAGAATCAGTAGCGTATATTTCGGGTGACAACTTACAGAGCGATCCTTTGGGTGGTTTTTTGAAGAAAATTTCAGTTCAGCAGAATACTTTTGTCGATATTGCTTGATAAGACGAACAGATTTTCATTCTGAAAGCGGTTTCTATGCAACATATCCATCCAGAACAATAAAGAACCACAATGAAGCTGTAACCGAAATACCGGAAGGTGGATCTTATGAAGGCATAAAGTACAAATCGTCGTTTAACGAATTGAAATATTATCATGTCTGTTCGTCTGGATTACCACCTTATCTAAGACGTGATTTGTTGGAACGAATTGTTGCGTTCGACATGCATCTAGTTATTCACAGTATGATGAAAAAAAAGTGGTTCATTTTGCATGAATTAAACGAATGGATAAATAAATTTCCTTACTCCTCTGTTGACTTAAGAGATAGACCGTTTCTGTTCTCAACGTCGTCTAATAGAATCACTGGTGGAGCAGTACAAATATGGAATTTTTTGCGTCTTTTCCCGTTGATGATCGAACATAGAATACGAGACACTAACGATGATTTGTTGCACACTCTAAATTTTCTCGCACTAAGAGTTATTTTAAGAAGGGGGGAAAGTGGTGTCTTAGCAGATAAAAAAAGGGTACCAAAGAAGCTTCTTGTGTGAAAATGCGTTAATAATTCATAGATTTAAAGTTAAGACAAAAGACGAATTATAACGTACTGCTGATTTCCCAAAAAAGAGGATAAAATAAGAACGAGTTAGAAGCGGTATTGTGGCGGGCAAGATCCAGAAATGATAAGGCAAGATTCCAAATGAAATAATAAAACGAGATTTATTTAAAAAAATAAATGTAAAGAAAACGGAATCAGAAGTTTCGAGGGGGGCGTTGTCCCTGGTAAATAATCAAAAATAAAAGAATTCAAAGTTAAATGGAAAACGAAACCTGAATGCAGTAAATCGCGACCTAGACTCAAGCGGAAACCTCGACCTAATCGATGCGAATCCTTTGAGGGGATAATACCTCCGACCTGAGTGTCCCAGGCACGGGGTATCAGAAAAGCAAGGATTTCAGGACCGGAAAAGGACACCTCGTCGCGAGGTGGAAAAGATGACAAGGTACGGAACAAAAAACTTACGTCCTTGGTACAATTAGATCAGCATCGATACCTGAAAATATATGCAAACAATAGACATCGGGTTGGAGCGGCTTCGTTTCCAATCGAAGAAGATAACGACTGTCCAAGTTGAGGTTACGCTCGGTTCGTCCGCGACCTGGAACACGACGAAGTCGACGAGCGGCGCGTTGCCGCGAGACAATGTTGATAAGCGTACGAAACAGAAACGCGCGCGAAGGCGAAAAGACGTAGTCGATAAATCGATGACACAGACGATCGGCCGTAAGTCGAGAGATAAAAAAAAGGCTGGAAACGCAAAAGAACGAATCGATCGCGGATGAAAGCTAATCAGCACGCGATAGTAGGTAGCGAAGCGAGGATCCTGGTTCCAAACCAAAAGGTGGATTTTAAATTCGGCTTTACTGTTTTTTTCGCGACATAAAACGCGTACGCGAGCGCTTGACGTTTGCGTTCGCGTCAGAAGCGAATTTGGGATCTTTCACAATACAAGCATGAAAGATTCCAAAGTCTTCCTCCCGTGAAGTCTCCCTCTCATTTGTTTTCTATTGGACGCATGCATGTGAAACGCGCGTACGCTTGTATTGTGAATGATCCCAAAAAGCGGATTCACATAAACGCGTTTGAACGCTTGCGTTCAATGTATTTTAAATGAAAATGCCGCGTTCAAACGCGTCTATGTGAATCCGCCCAAAGGATTCACATGGGCGGCGATGCGACGCGCGATGCGACAGCGTATAAATACGCAGACGTTCAACTGTCGGCGATTGGACGCGCGATCTGTCGCGCGATCGCCATCGCCATGGCGTTCCGAACGCCTCGACGAATTAAATGCTTCAAATGTACGTGATAGACGGCAAATTAAACATTTAGCCAACGCAATAAATTTAAAAGAGATGATTGCAAGTTTTTTACAAAATCCTCTTCTTCAATTCCTATTTCTCATGTCCGGAAATACATAATTGAAAAAAAAAACTCGGTTGTGTGAAACTACTATTCGCACGATACTTGAGGTGACAACGTCTAGTATAATATCCGTCATATATATGACGTCATATATATGAATATATATATATATTTGTTTTTATCAAAGGGTATATTGAGTATTCGAAATAATTATATTTCTTTATTTATTTTTAAAAGTGTAATTCAACTGATTTAATTATGATTTATTCTGATTCAATATGAATTTAATTCTAAAGAACTATAAAAGTTAATTACTAATAACGAATTTATAATTGCATTTTTAAATATTCGTATTCATCACATTTATTAATTATAATTTGAATTACTCTGTTCAAATGATGTGTATAAAACTTGTGTTCATTTTTAATATATTTTGAGTTTTTCTTGTAATGTAAATGTACATTACTTAATTTGATTACTAAAATTTATTAGAAAGAATTTGATTTGAATAAAATATCAATAAGAATGCATTTAAACATTCTTAAAAGTTAAGTAAGTTTCATTCATTCAGTTCAATTTTCATTTTAGTAATTTTCATCAATTGACATGCTTCTTTGCCGAACTGAGTTGATCGCTCGAGTCGATCATGCCTCTCTCTCATTCGTGCCCCGCTCTCGCTTGCGGAACGGGACAATGACGTCATCTTTTTCGTGCATGCAGCTCGTAATATCGAATTATTAGACGTTGTCACGTCAAAAAGTGTTTTCGGCACTGGTTCAACGCGATCTTTGATTTCTCATCGCCGGAAAATTAGACTTTTCAAAAAAATTGAACTTGCCTCATAAGAGAGAATTTTAATTATTTTTAACCGTTACAAAGTGACGCCAGATGAAGGAAAATGATCGTAGGTACACGAACCAGGGGTACACGAACCAGCACATTTATAATTTCGCTGCCTAAAAAATTATAAAAAGCATTGTCAGTGAACAACAAAAATAAACACTGAGAAACGTTATAAATAAGAACACATTATACACATCATAGAACACACATTAAACATTATATTACAAATTGAGCACATGTGCACAAAATCAATGAATTTTAATAACTTACTTGGATTTCTTTCAAATAACGAACAGTCAGCGACTTTTAATCATTTATTATTTTTATTTAATTTTGGAATAATTGTTTCAATAACAGAGACAGAACACATCACTTGACACAAAATTGAAGTATATCATTCTAAAAACTGATGAAACTGAAGAATTAGTTGTGCACCACGTTTCAACGTTTTCCTGTTTGTTTACATTTGAAATTTTAATCTTTATTGTTTTTTGAATACCTTCAGCGGAAGAAAGATCGGTGTTCCGTATTCACTTGATATAACGCGTTAGGAGACATATAGCAAAATCGCAAAAAGCCTGTAACTCTAACAAAATTTAATTTTTCAAAAATGATTTTTTACGCAATATTTCAAGTAAGACAATTGCCGTAAGATTTCATGAATTACCTTACGGTTACCGTACATTTTTTGTACTGTATCTGTAGGTCGTAAAACCTTTACATTTATCGTACTCGTACGATCCTTACCATATATTTGGTAACGGCTGTTATTATGACTTTAAACTTATCACTACGCATATGAAAAAATTCTAGTGATAAAAATTACCAATGGGTACATCATAAGGTTGCACGACCGCAAGGAAGATGCGTAGAAACTCGAAAATGAATACTCCCTTATCCAAATGCAAATTAGCTATTTTGTAACGGTCTTCAGGGATGGCTTTTGGAAAGTTCAGCTTAGGCATCTCGTTATCCCAGTTGCTTGGCACCAACAAAGTCTTGTAGTGGGAAATGTTCGAATCTTTTTTACTGACTTCGTTATTTAGTGATTTTTTCGGATTAGATACGTTCGTACTTAAAGAATGAAAAATCGTAACTTTTTCCGTAGTAGAGCAGTTACAATTAGTCAAATTTATCCATGGATCCACATATTCTACTTTTTGCTCGGACGTTAATTTATTAAATGCCGTGAAGATGACAAATATCCCTGCAAAGATTAACAAATTAATTTATCAAAATTTGATTGAAGAAACTGAAAAAGAAAGTTTATATTTTGAAATAATAAAACACCGTTTAAAATATGTCCTGAAATTAAAATTAACTTTTTATTGAAATGAAAAAGACAGACCATAAACCGACAGTCATTACGAAAAATATTCAATTTCAGTCTGTTGTTTAAAAACATTTTATATCAACTTTTCGTGAAAACGAAGTCATTTCAAAATCAGGCAAAAAGTCCATTTCAATTTTAGCTGAAAAACAATCCGTTTTAAATTTAGTTCAAAAACTAAACTAAACTAAACTTATTTAAACTTCGTGTCAACAATTCAAGAAAAATGAGTTCTATTCAGTATGTATGTGAAGTTAGAAGCCAAACTAAACATCAGCATTACTAATAAGCAATCAAATAGGTAGTTTATAATTCATCGAGTCATGACGGGTCAGAAAATAACCCACATAAATTTGACTGGTATATTATAATTAAAAATACACCTTTTTAAACAAAAGTTAACGTTTATAGAAGTCTATGTGGTAACTGTCAAATTTAAAAAAATGATTTATTTTATATGAAATTAGTTATATAGGTATTTGTTATACAGCCAATTATCGATCTGATATTACATCGTTATAATATAAAATGACGATTAACATGGCGACTCATATTTTTGTTATTTTGGCATGTGTTTAGTTAAGCAAATTTAATGAGATTTTATGTGCATGTGTTTAGTTAAGCAAATTTAATGAGATTTTTTTACATCATTTGAAATTTAATTCTAACGTAATATTTCACTTTTGTGCATTCTGATTTAGGTTATTATTAAGCGAGCTTTTTCACTACTTTGTATCGTTACCTCTTGCTTTCATGCGACCAGGACATATGTGTGTGAGTATCAACGTGCCCGAGATTTTCACTTTTTCGATATATCGGCTACCGTGAGATTAATCATTGTTCGTACGCGGACAAAAGAATACATCGATGGCTTGGAAAAAAACGCCCCTTCTCACACTGGCAGTGAAGAACCCCCATTCTCAAACTGGCAATGAAAAACCCTCATTCCCAAACTGGCAACGAAGAATCCCCATTTTCAAACTGGCAAGGAAAAACCCCAATTTTCAAACTGGCAAAGAAGAACCACCATTCTTACATTGGCAATGAAGATCCGAATCGACGAGACACAATTCAGACCGACCCGAATCCACCCGAATGAACCATAAAAAATCTAAGCTGATCAAAAATGAATAAAAAACTACCCGAACCGACCCGAAGAGAATCGAATCAATTCGAATCGATCAGACGATTTGATCAACTCAAACTGATTCGATTTTCTGAAAAACTGTTCGAGCCGACAGAATTGACGGAATACGACCGAGCCTATACGAATCAACCAAAAATGTCACAGAACTGACTCTAATAAACTAGAAACAACCGAGTCAACTGGAAACGTCACGAACCGACCCGAACTAACCGGATTCAATCAATAACTGCCCGAATCGTCCAAAAACAAGTTAAATCGATCTCATTCGACCAAAAAGTACCTGAACGGACTCGAACCCTAATCTAATGTGTAATATTAATATCATTTCAACAATAATTTATTATTATAAAACATTGATTTCAATTAACTTCATTCAATTAATTCGAAATATTAACTCAATGTTGATTTGTTAATGTTCAATGTAATGATATTTATAAAAACTTTAAATTAACCTTAAGGGGGTTTTTCGTATCTTTTGCCTTAAAATAGGGCTATATTTAAGATTTTTTTTTCGAGAAACAAAACAATACACACGATTGAGGTTTTCATCATTATTTCGGCGATATATTGGACTAT
>JABFOV010006249.1:0-10937 GCA_022817685.1 Aradophagus sp. ZL-2020
GTTTATCATTTTTTTTTCGTTTCGTTCCTGCGGAGCGGAAGCTTTTCTTCGTACGGTTATAGAGGCGTGAAATATTTCTTTATTTGGGGATACTTTGTATTGAATTTTTTGCATTTTTTCGAGTGGATATAATACATATATATTTTCATATAAATAGCTTTATACACTTTTTGATTGTTTCTAATAAACCGAAAATATTGGCATGACCAATAGAATTGGAGATTTTTGGCGGGAAGTTTAAATAATAATTGCAACATAACCTAACATGCACGACTCACGAGAAATATGCGCGTAAACGTTGCGCAATGCATTGGTCAGAAAATGCGAGCTTCGATTGGAATATTTCTCAAAATATATACCGTAGAAACAAGTTTCTCGTTTTGGGACATTTTCGGTCCAATAAATCACTTATAGTCTTAAATATAAAAAAATGTCTGAAAATGAGACACGAGTTTTTGCAACGTACGACAGAATAATTTGATTTTAAAAACCTTGAAATCCAACTTTCGCGCCCAAAATTCAATGAAAGCTGCTTTATTACAGTGTTCCGATCGGTCCTCGCGGCGCGACTTTTTTTGTCTCCCGCCTTCTTCTTCTTACGTTATTCTTCGATGACTTTTCTTGGAATGACAGTCGCTGGCAGACAATCGCATAGTACACAATACAGTTTTGCAGTCGAGCCTCGGGCGACACACGCAAGCGCACCGTAAATTTCGTCGCGAAACCTGACTCCCCGCTGGACACCTCGAAATATCTGTTGAAAGAAAAAAAATGAGAAAGAAAAAAAAACTTTTCCATCGTATTTCATTTTTATTTTTAACCTTCCGTTTGATCGACGTTAGATTGAAATTTATTTTTCGTCACGCGTGAACATGAATTGCGTTTTTATTCCCGAGGGAGAAAAAACGTGTTTCTCTCCCTCAAGTTAGGAAATAAATACGTAGTTCATGTTCACGTGTAACGAAATCTGAATTTTTACACTAAGAAAAGTGGACTATTACGTAAACAGTCTGAAGTATTTCGTTAGCAATCTTTGACTATGAAAAGCCATGGCTGATGAATATAGTCTCGACTGTTAAATTGCAGGTTAGGTTCCTTTTAATGCAAAAGCGGCATAACGTTATGAAATTGGCGGACGAACACACAATTTAGACTATTACTATAACAGTCTGTTTCTTTCAGTGTAATATTATAAACTGATTCTTTATTTTACTATTTTATAGAACCCCTTTTAATAAAGTTGTTGAAACCCTGAAGTTGGTCGAGAGTAACGCTTTTATTATCCAATGAGATTGCTCCATGGAGCTTCCCTAGTAAAACGAAAAATGTATTGTTAATGTATTAACAATATATTAATAGTATATTGTTAATATAGTGTTGGTATATTGTTAATATATTAAAACAAATTTTATTATTTTAAACAACATTTTTTTCTATTATCATGTGTTTGTAAAGAACGCTTTATAATTTTATTTCTAACTGTAATTTGTATTTTAATATCAAATATCGGTTTGAAAAAACTGGAATGCTGAGGAATCGAACTCACGACCTAATGAATCACAGCATTATACCCTAACCATTAAGCTATCGCAATCTATGATCAGAATGATAATATTTTGTTGGAATTAAAAAATATTTGTCAGTGTATTGTCATTATACGGTCATTATATTGACAATATATTCCTAACTGCAAACATACATTTCAGTTTTCAAAATATTGTTAGTGTATTGTCAATATCCTGATACTTTGTTAATATCATGACAGTATATTGTCACTATATTGAAAACAAACTAGCAATAATTCAACAATATATTGATATTATATTGACAATGTAATGACAGTATATTGATAATATATTGACAATATATTGCCAGCTATACAAATGTACAGAAATTTAAAAATATATTATTAGTATATTAATAACATAGTATTCATATATTAAAAATATACTAATAATATACTAATAATATACTATTAATAGATTAATACTATAATGACAATATATTTTTAGTATATTTTTCAAAATAATATATTGTTAATGTATTAACAATATATTCTTCATTTTTCTAGGGTTGGCCTTGAAAAAGGCGCGAAATTTGTCATTTTTAAATTGTTAATTGCAGATAATGCGTAAAAGTATGAACAAAAAATAAAAAATTCTAAATTTATTATTTTCAATTTCATAAAAAAGTATTGTGAATAACAGAATTTTATGAAAAAGGCGTATATTTTAGTACCAATAAATAATAATTAATGTACAAGTATCAACTTTTGTCCTCGACACAAAAACTCGACTACTTGAAAGCAAAAGTGCATTCGTTCGAGTTGAAAATCACTTTCTCCAAATCACGGCTAATAAATCGGCCGAAATATTTCCAAGCGATAATTCAGCTTCGCGCAATTAGCTCCTAACACGCAGGACCGGTTCCGAGGTGCTCCGCGACTCGGTGTTTGTCAAAATAACTCTTTTCTTTTAACTCATCACTGTCCCGCTGGTGTCAAAACTGGCGTCTTAGACTACCGAAACAAATCACTCGACTAAATAACTCGGAGCTCCGAGGCTCATTTCGTATGCGGCCTAACCCTTGCGACTCGGCGAACAAAAGGGGAAAAACAAAAAAGGAGCAGCCCGACGCCACCGAAATTCGTCTCGCGATCTCCCGCGGCGCCGAAACTCTGCCTGGAAATTATGCACGCCCGGGAAATTTCTTCTTGCCAAGGCTTTCCGGAAGAATGACGCGTCGGTTTTTAATGAGCCTCGTTAATTAGCCGAGGGATTTATTGATTTTTATTAATTTTTTTTGTCCCCCGGTGAACCGCAATTAACACGGCCGATTTTCTCGCACGAATTTCGAGGGAATTGATTCTTTTTTCGGCTCTTTTTTTGTTCATTTTTTCTGGATTTGCTTCATTTTGTATAGTTTGAATAATAATGGTTGACTCGATAGAAAATTAGTTTAGTTGAATAAAATTTACGGTTAAACATAGGAAGTTCAATTTGATAACATATCCCATAATACCAACATTTTCACATTATCACCGTGATATCACATGTGAAATGCAATTTCGCTTTCAGAGTGATATCACAATGATATCACAAGGTAATCTAAATGGGATAACATACTTAAAAAATTTGCTCATATTTTTAACTACTTAGTTTTCATTTCAGATGTATGTTCATCATAATGATATCACCATGTGATATCATGTGATGTCGCTATGAATTTTCAGTGAGATTACTGCGATATCCAAATGATATCGCGAAAAAACTTTGTGTGATATCAAAGTGATAACGCAATGAAATCTCTGCAGTGCAGCTGCTTGATGTCGCAATGACATCACTGCGATATGGTTGATTACCCAACATAACTAATATTATCTTTTTAAATGTTATTTCGGTGTTTTTGTCCATCAATTACCATCATACTTATTTAATATTAAAACAAACAATTCCAACAATTTGTATACATTTTGTTTCTTTCATTTTAAACATCACATTCAAAAGTACCATCCGCTTTGACATCACCAATTCTGTGACTTAAAAACCAAAAACGCAAAAGGGAAAAGAGAAGAAAAAAAAAGGCGAAAATTCACACATAAGTCATCCCCGGTCGAACAATACCCACCACGTATTTCGACGAACCCACTACATCACGATCGGACAGTTATCTCGTATAAATCAATAACATCACAGCATCTTCCAATTGAAATCAAATTCATTTTTAATGAACGCACCTAGCGCCCTTTTTCGCAAGCTTATAACTCCATTCGGGCACAATGCGCACAAAGGCGGGCGTTATCGTATTTTTTGATGCCGAAAGAAAAGAATCCGAGGCGCACCGGGGGCAGCGAATGGCCCAACAGTCGATTTACATTGTGGCCCGTTTTCATGGGAGGAGCCGGGCCTGGAATAAATTATCCCGGTAATCGATTTTCCAGTTCAGTTTTCGGGAAGCCCGCCATTCAAATGCGCCCAAATAGCCACTCGGTCAATTTCAAGATCACCCCCCCCCTCCCGTTTTCTTACCCCTGTCGGCATTGTCACTTTCTCGGCCGAGTTTGTTTCTGCCCGTAACATCTTTCCAACGAAAACGCAGCCCTTTTTTCTGGATCCGGAATTCCTTTTGCGAATCGAACGTTCGATTGTCTTGTTTGACGTTTGTTATAATGGGACGAATTAGAATAGCGTGGCTGACGTGGGGGAGAGGAAAAAAAAGTGGACGTCTTGATCGGCCGAACGCGTGCCCCTGCGATAATAGACACGTTCCCGAATCTAGATCATAATTGTGGGTCGGCCCGTTGTGTCAGATACGGAAATTCGGTTTTTGTGCTTGGGAAATATCAGTCAAGGCAATGCCGGGGGATTGACGTGGTATATTTAGAAATCAAGTCGAGTGCTTTGTGTTTGTTTGTTGCGTGTTTTCGGTTGGAATGGAAAGAGGAGGGGGAAATGAAGATCTCGGTGAAATATCGAAATCGTTTCTTCCTCCTCTCGGGGAAGGTTTTCTTCTGTCAGGGGGAGAAGTCGCTTTAAGAGCGATGAATTGAATCAATTGAAACTTTTGTAAAAGAATGAGTGATTGCAAAAACAATAACACGACCGGTTGATAAAATGATAATTATTTTTCAATCGAAAAATATGCAAAAATTGGTTGAATAATAAATATTAGTTTTTGAATGTTCACTTACAAAAACGAAATTTTCAGTTGAATATTTATAAAATTTATAACATTCTTTGGTTTTCTTGGTAAACATTTTTTCTTGGCTAAATATCAGGACAAATTATTACTTGAACCAAGAACATTTTCTCTTGGCCAAGTATCAAGACAAATCATTACTTGAACCAAAATATTTTTCTCTTGGTCAAATATCAAAACAAATTATTACTTGAACCAAGAAAATTTTTTCTTGATCAAATATCAGTATAAATTATTGCTTGAACCAAGAACATTTTTTCTTGGCCAAGTATCAAGACAAATTATTACTTGAGCCAAGATATTTTTCTCTTGGTCAAATAACAAAACAAATTATTACTTGAACAAAGAACATTTTTTCTTGATCAAATATCAGGATAAATTATTACTTGAACCAAGAAAATTTGTTTTCCGACCGATATATTCCTTCTATGAATGTTATTATTAAATCAAAAACTTGTTTTCATTCATAAATATCATATATATTCCTTGTTAATAAATATTATTATTTTATCATCCTAGCATTCCATTGCGGACAGTTATTGATTCAATAACATTTTTCCTTCCCATCGACGACTCAATCGTTTTCTTATCAGCCGTCAATTTAACACGTTTATCTAATTAAAATAAACTCCGAGCGAAAATCACCGCGGGCAACTTCAAAAGAAACAGTTGCGATTTCGGCTCGATAACTTGAAATCCCATCGCATCTTATCCAATATGGCCATCGACTTCCGTCAACTAAACTCGGGCTACTTTTCTTTCAAAAAAGAGATGCAAAATACACAGAGAGAAAAGCCGTTCTAAAAATTACAACATTTTATGTTAAAAGTGTTGTATGTCAACATTATTCAAATATTTGATACTTACTTTTTGAA
The DNA here is from genome assembly GCA_022817685.1 of Aradophagus sp. ZL-2020. Taxonomy (NCBI): domain Eukaryota; kingdom Metazoa; phylum Arthropoda; class Insecta; order Hymenoptera; family Scelionidae; genus Aradophagus; species Aradophagus sp. ZL-2020. The sequence goes on from JABFOV010006249.1 coordinate 5,574, forward strand.
ATTTACTACATTATATTGAAAAGTTTACAACTTATTATGAAAACTGTTAACACAAATTGTAGGAACTTTTAAAAAATGAGTTTTGAATATCCAGATAATGCGGACTTACAACACTTTTAATATAAAATGTTGTAATACTTAAAACGTTTTTTCTCTCAATGTAATAAATACCTAGGATAATAAAAAAAATATTTCTTCCGTAATGAATAAAATAACGTCAGAATATTATAAACTAAATAATATTCTAAAATTGTATTTATTGATTTTTCGTTATAATTGTTTTCGAGTATATTAATTTAATTATATCAGGCAATCGTCTATTCACTCAAGAAAAAGGATACATTGAGTGAAGAAAAATTTTCTTGGTTCAAGACAAAATGTATCTTGATATTTTGCCAAGAATAAATTCTTGAGCCAAGAAAAGTTTTCTTGATCCAAGATAAGTGATTAAAACAAGAGAAAATGTTTTGACAGGATTAAATTCGGTTTAAATCGAAGAAAATAATAACAAAACTTAGTGATTTTTGAATGAAAGTAAAAATTTTTGTGAGTATAAATAATTATATATATATATATATGATATATAGACTATCGTCAGTACCCTTTTATCTCTTAATTATATTCAGGCGGGGGGAAGGGGAGGTTATCATAATACTTTTGCTAAACATATATTTATTTCATATATACATGCATATATCATTTTTAGAAACCAGCGACTCTTATATGTAATATTTTTCCTAATCGGCTTTTCATCTTCTCTGTCGAAATTCAATACCGACTATTTCGTGTCTTTGTCTCGAACGAAAATTGCCGACAACTGCGTTACCGTTTTTCTCGTCGAGCCCCCGGGCGAATTAACATGGAAATGTTGCCGAAGATTACGATATTGAAAAAAAAGAGCGACGGGTTTATTGATATTGCGATCGTTCGGGCGGAAGCTAACGACGCGCAATAAATAACGGGCAGTTTATCCAAGAGCTGCAGGTATACGCGTGTATCTCGTGGTAAAAAGCATCGGCCGAATAATTACGGAGCAATTAATCTCGAGTTTCGAGGATCGATGGCCGTGGCGCTACGGTTCGGCGATTGCGACGTAACCGATGCAACAGATGACACTGGCTTTTCGGCGCGGCGCCCATTTCGGCTCGCGGGGGGACTTTCCCTTTTCGGCGCGCTCGAGTGGCATGTGGTCAGTCACGACCCCTGCTAACTATCCCCGACACGTCATCGGATCGGCTAATTTACGATCCTCGTCATTTTGATTCCGGCTTGAGCCGTCATTATTTTCCGTGGCCAAAGGGGACGAGCGCCTCTTCTTTTCTTTTTTTTTCCACACATTTTTTTTATTTTCATTTTCTCTTACACTAATTTCTTTTTATTTTATATTTTATTTTTTATTTTCATTTATTTATTTTCATGCATATATTTTTTTTTATTTTTTATTCTTTTTTCAGTAATGTTTCATATATCCTTATTTAAAAGAAAGAACACGTTACCCTGAAGTTAGCCAACGTCAAAGCCAAAAAGCTATCGTGATTGATTTGGACAAATCGATTGGCGGGAAAATTTGAAAATTCACACCGAGAAAACGATATCGTACAATATAGATTGTAAAATTTCCAGCGTGGTTATTGGTCAAAATATAGCAATTTAGCAATGTCATTGGCTGAAGTTAGTTACGATATGATATCGTAAACAGTTTACTATATGAAATTGTCCACGTTACAATATATCTTGTAGTGGTTACAATATGGTTTTCTTAATAAACTATAGATAAAGTTAATTTTTAATTTTGGAATCGTTTATTGAGTATTATTAAGCAATACTGATATGTTACAATATGGTTATGTTACATCTGCAATATGGATTGTAAAACTTCCAGGACGCTTATTGGTCGAATCAATTCAGCAATGTCATTGGCTGAAGTCAGTTACGATATGATATCGTAAACAGTTTACTATACGAAATTGTCCACGTTACGATATATCTTGTAGTGGTTACAATATGGTTTTCTCAGTGTAGATTGTAAAATTTCCAACACGCTTTTATTGGTCGAAATAAATCAATCTAGCAATGCCATTAGCTGAAGTCAGTTATGATATGATATCGTAAACAGTTTACTATATGAAATTGTCCACGTTACAATATATCTTGTAGTGGTTACAATATAGTTTTCTTAATAAACTGTAGATAAAGTTAATTTTTAATTTTGGAATCGTTCATCGAGTATTATTAAGCAATACTAATATGTTACAATATGGTTATATTACATCTACAATATGAATTGTAAAGTTTCCAGGACGCTTATTGGTCGAATCAATTCAGCAACCTAGCAATGTCATTGGCTGAAGTCAGTTACGATATGATATCGTAAACAGTTTACTATATGAAAATTTGCACGTTGCAATGTATGTTGTGGCGATTACAATATGATTTTTCAGTGCATTAGTGTCGATTTCAAGTTGCATTATTGTTTCTTTATATATTCACCATTATTGTTTTTTATGAAAAGGAGGTAATCAAAATTATGAGTTTTAATATTTCATGAATGTGTATTTTAATGTTTAAATAGCTAAAATACGGATTACAATTTCTTTATGTTGAAACGTCGTTTCTGATCGAAGTAGAGAAATCTAGCAACGTCATTGGTCGAATTCACTTACAATATGATATCGTAGATAGTTTACCATATGAAATCGTACATATTACATTATTTGTCGTAACAATTACAATACACTTTTTCCACTTTGAATACAATAAAATCGATAAAATTACTATATTTTACAATAAAAAGCCCTAAAAACTTTTTGCACCAAGAATCTTGAAGTTTCTACTAAAAACGAAAAAATCGTTAAAAAAAGTGTGATTATCGAAGACATTTTTCTCCGTACGTACTCACAACCGTCGACAGGATACGACTATTGAGGATCAAACTGAAAAAGGCACGACATTTCGGATTCAAAAAGACTTCTCGTTATCGTCCCGAGTATCGCGTGATGGTAGTCGTTTTCTTCGCGCTTATTTACCGTAGTTGTCACTGAGGGGGGGAAGGTCGTAAAAGTGTTTGGGGCTACGAGTTCCCTGGCCAACGTGAAAAGAGCGGAACCTGCGTAACCGCGGAACACTTTGCGTGTGCCGAACATTGTTGGCGGCCGAGAATAATGCTCAACGGCCACCGGACGAAGGCCTCACGACGAGAATCGAACGTGCGAATGCCTTTCGCGGGAATCCCGACGGAAGAATCTTCGAAACGACTTTTTTAATATAAAAATTTTAATATAAATTTAATATAATAATTTTAATATAAATTTAATATAATAATTTTAATATAATAATTTTTTTAATTTTATTTTAATTTTTTTAATTTAATATAATAAATAATTTTTTATATATATATTTTTTAGTATATTTATATTAAATAATATAAAAAATAATTTTAATATAAAAATATACAGAAAGTATCAAATTTAAATATTTAAAAGAAAATTATATTTGGTATAATTTTTTTGTACACCACTGCAGATGAAACCTAAATTTAATTAGCGATTTCGTATTGCGTGAATTAAAGTAAAAAGTTTTATTCGAAAGAGTCAATTAAAACAAAAATTATACTTTTGGTAGACTGGTTTTGCAAAAATGCGTTTGCAGTTTTTTAAATTCAAATTTTTTCCCGCTTCGAATAATTGAACGTTAAAATTAAAAGGTCCACTTCAAAAAAATCGTTCAAACTAAAAAACAAAAAATTGAGAAAAAAACGCAACAAAAACTTTGAAAAAAAGTTGATATCCAACGAAATATATTTACTATTCGGGTACCGGACAAAACGGCCGACGTAACGTACGCCACGATTGGCAGTCGAATATCAAGGATGGACAAAAAAAAAAAAGATTTTTGATTATGCACATTATCAATCGGCGAGCGAAGAAAATAGTGTGAAAAAAGCTGTTGAAAATGACGGCTCTGCTTAGGGTGTTATTTGAGCGATCCACGTGTCGGTCGCGTGGCCCCGGTACCTGACCGACCAAGGTCCGCCGTGTGCAACATCGTGCCGGCGTTACTCCGGCGTGTCATGTGCGGGAAATCGTTGAACCCACCGGCGCATAACGGCACGCGACAATATAAGTGCGATGGTTGTTTCTAACACGACCCTCTCTACCGTCCGACGCGCGCACGCTCATGTATTTAAATGAACGTCAATTACGACGCAGTCAACGATTACGATCCAAAGTCTTGGAGTCAAACGTTCGGGGATTACTTCCGGGTCACAATTTTTCACCATTTTCACTGTCATTATCGTTGTCGTTGCACTTGAAAATTAGACTGTAGTTAGTACAGTCCAGTCTCACTTCGGATTATTTTTATTAGCTCTTGTTTAGGCCGGACTGTAACCGTTACAGTGCAGACTGTACTTTATACATTTGTTTGGATTGTTATCATTGTACTCTAGAATGTAATTATTACAGTCAGGTACGACTTTTAGGTGTATTTACCGGCTGTTCAATTGTTTGGACTGTACATATTTTTCGATCGTTTTTGACCATTTTTACGGTCATTGTTATCGTTGCACTTGAAGAAATAGACTGCAGTTAGTACAGTCCAGTCCCTTTTTCCGATCATTTTTATTAATTCTTCTTTCGACCGGACTGTAACTGTTACAGTGCAGACTATACTTTATACATTTGTTTGGATTGTTACCATTACAGTCTAGAATGTAATTATTACAGTCAGGTACGACTTTTAGGTGTATTTACCGGCTGTTCAATTGTTTGGACTGTACATATTTTTCGATCGTTTTTCACCATTTTCACCGTCATTATCTTTGTCGTTGCACTTGAAAAATAGACTGCAGTTAGTACAGTCCAGTCCTTTTTTCCGATTATTTTTATTAGTTCTTTTTTCGACCGGACTGTAACCGTTGCAGTGCAGACTGTACTTTATACAGTCGAGTTGTACTTTTGGTTATTTTTATTGGCTATTTATTCGTTTGGATTGTTATCATTACAGTCTAGAATGTAATTATTACAGTCAGGTACGATTTTCGGGTGTATTTACCGGCTGTTCAATTGTTTGGACTGTAAATATTTTTCGATCGCTTTTGACCATTACGGTCATTGTTGTCGTTACACTTTAAGAAATAGACTGCAGTTAATACAGTCCAGTACTACTTCCAATCATTTTCATTGATTGTTAAACGATTATTTTTTTTTTTTTTTTTTTCGAGTGTTACATTTACAGTCTGGTATCGTTGTTGAGGTGTGATGTCTGTTTCCTATACACATCTCGCAGCCCCCGGGTCCTCACTACTATCCCTCTGCCGTCTTCTGTTGTGACAAAAAAATTCATATAGAACAGTTTTAGTCGTGG
>JABFOV010006250.1:0-10934 GCA_022817685.1 Aradophagus sp. ZL-2020
ATACTGAACAATACTTGGCGAGACGTGAAAAAAACGCGCCCGTCAAATAATCGGAAGCGACGAATCGACGGGTCCTGTTTCACCGTTGGCTATCAGAGCGGATAGACATTTTCTTTTGCCGGGATTTCTTATCAGAAATCGTCATTTTCGTATTGTAATTTAGAAGACGATTTTCAATTTCGACTCGTGTTTGACAATTCATTAGAAATTTTTTCGTTTATAAATTTTTGAGATAATTTATTTTCAGTTCGTGCATGTTACTTTATCTTTAATTTTCAAAACAGTTCTCTTTCAACAGTTACCTCATTGACAATATAATTTTTTCATTATTGTCAAAGTAGATCATTGACTGAAAGAGGTATTATATATTTATATCGGACAAGTTTGTATTGTTTTTTCTTCTTTCAATTCAAACAAATTTTACCACCGAAATAATAAACTGCATACCACATTGTTTGTTGAATACTTTTTGTTTGTATCATATGGTTTATTTTATCGTTATCAATACTACAAAAAAACGAACAAAAGCAATAGTTGAAACATCAAATTTCAATTTTTTCCATTTAGCAAACGTTTCAGATTGTACAACTATTCCACAAGCTTGCCGTAAATATATTATATACGACTGAAAATACGGAAATTACAAAAACTAATCAATCTTAAAATGTTAAATAATAACAAAATTTTTAATTTTCAAACGTAAAAGAGCAAAAGAACGGCCGTCATGTTATGATCGTGTAGTTAACCGATGCGGGACAAGTCATCGCGCAGACATAATGCTGTAATTTTCAGTTCGCCTAGTGCATTGTAAAAATTGAATTAAACGCAAAAGTTAATTACACGGGGCAGTTGTTACGTCAAAAACAGTGCCCAGTTCGTGCGAAAAAATGCCCGTTCTCGTATAAAATATGCCGCTTAAAAACAGTTTTAAATTCAACGCGACATTTTCAAAGCCCCGTTTAATTGTCACGCGCAAACGTTTCTTCTGAACGCTTTTGAGTGTACATTTAATCAAGTATTTTTCCATTTGACCCGAGAATGGCGTCCAACGCAAACAACACTCGCAATACGTCAACGGAATATAACATTCAATTTTAAGATCGTTCGAGAGAAATTAAAAATAATCTCTCTTCAATACAAGACGAACAAAAGAGTAGTCGAGTTTTCAAAAGAGCAAAATTATTTAATACAATCATAACCGCTTTATATTCCAGTAACGCGTTTTTACTATCAGACAAAAATTAACTAAGCGAACAAAAGCAATAGAAAGTGAAAGAAAAATGAATCGTTGTTAAAACATTGCCTTTAAAGGAAAGTTAAAAGCAGCGCCAAAGTAATGAAATTTGAAACTACGTCACACACAATAAACTTCCGGCGACGTTAAATATTATACAAACCAACATTTCATTCTTCGTATTCAAAAGCAGAGCAAGCAGGCGAAGAAAAGTGTCGGAATTGGATTCCGTCACCGATGACCTCAATTTTTTCAGTCGTAAAAAGTTGAACTCCCTGAAAGGTGTCTGATGTTTTCATAGCCGAGCGTCCCCCGGGAGGGAAACATGGCGACGTGCCAGTGACGGGGCTGGCGAAAAGGCCGTTTTTCCGCGACAGTCCTGTTATCGGTTATTCAATTACCTCGGCGAGGCGCCCGAAGAAGTGCAACGGTCGCGTCTATAACGCTCCTGTTTGCAAACTAGCCGTCCGCGCCTTCTCAGAAAAGCGGCTCTCTCTGCCTGCGGAATGTGCACACCGCTCCAACATACATCATCTCAAGAACTCCCGCTGCCTGTGCGATGGCTTTTCGCGGAATCGCGCGATACTTATGGTGTCACGCGAGATTAACAATATTATGAAGTGTTGCCGTGAATTTCAGCTGCGCGAGTTTATCTCAATAAATAGCGCATTTCACTTTAATAACGTTTTAATTATTATAAATAAAGGGCTGGCGGATTAAGTCGTCGCGGCGACAAGTGACGCGTTCCTTCGTCGACGTTACAATCGCGTTTCATTCGGGATCGTCGATTTACGGCTTCGAACGAATCCAGATGTTACGTTTGGTGCACGAAAAACACCGAAAGCAATTTTGCACAATAAGAGAGTGCAACGCTGCGACCGGTTTGTTTAATTAAATCTCAAACTTTATCTGCGTCTGTTTGTCGTCGGATCGTGTTTGCGGAGATGGCGGAAAGCAGATTAGATGATGTTAAGCGGCGGATTTGTATAGTGAAATAATTTAAACGGGACATGAATACAGTTAATAATAGCTACATGTGCATTATGAGAACCTCGGTAATATCGTGTGGGGAACCCCTCCGATCTAATGGGGAATGACAATATGGGTCTGCGATTACGCTAATCGGGGGTCCCGGACGGCCTTTCACAATGCGCTGCATTGCGCTTCCAATTAACGTCTGACCTGCGGTGCGCGCTCGCGCACCACCCCGTACCTAACGTTTGCTCTTAGTTTACAAAATCGGTTGTAATATTTGTCATGCGCTGCTACGGACAATGGCAAAGTCTTTATTAGTCAAAGAATAATGCATTCGTCGACTATGATTATCATATTCCCATGCGCTCCTTCGCTTACCGTAAGAATCCATTTGGTTGTGCTAACGGTAGAACTTATTTGGGTACAAATAGTTTAATGATTTCTCAGTATATGTTTTTAGTTAATACTAGGTTGATGTTATTCAATAAAAGCAAATGGTAGATTGTGATATGAAAATCGGAAATAATTATTATTAAACTTGAAATTTAAAATTGAAGTACTACTTACAGAAAGATGGAATCATTTAAAATGAAATTATATTCGAATTAAAAATTATATTTAATTTAAAATATGTTTACTTTTGTTTTCTATTTTTAATAATAGATTTTGCGGATATCAAAAAATAATGTACACCAGTATAGTAATTCCGATTTTCTGATTCCTGTGACAAACTTTTTACAATTTACTGTGTGAACCGTAAAAGTTGAAATACGTCAGTCGAAATCGCGGCAGCTGTATTGTTAACATAAAAAGGCCGTTATGCAAATGACCAACAAAACGCCATGAATTTCGACGCGGCAAGTTCAAAGACACGCGCATTATGATAATTTTCGAAATATGTTCCGATAAATCGGTTAGCGGGCGGACGCGAGTCTCGCGACTAAGCTCACGTGTAAACAACGTAATCGCGCGTGAGTTCGTTGTAATGCAGACGGTCCCGCGGCCAAAGGAGCGCGGAATTTTTCAAATAAGATTGGCGCTTGCGAAATTTGCATGCAAAGTGCGTTGTAATATCCCAGATACGTGTAATGGCGCGCCCGACATTAATAACTCGCGAGCACACGCGGATGCGCGCGAGTCCCTCACATATAGATTTCCATATTAATTCCGCGCCACTCTCAGCTTCTATTTCATTGTGGCTAATTTTCCGCAGTGCATATTTTATCGCCATTTTCGTTTCCGATTTCAAACGCGTTCATTTTCCCGCGGTTCTTCGTCGCTATCTTTTTTTTTATACATATTTTTCCCAATAAGGAAGTGAAGATTAAATTAAATTTTTTTCATTCAAGTTTTTACTGGGTGATATGATTTTTTTTTTTTTTTAAGTAATAAAGTTAGAACGTTTAATTTAAATGGAAGTTTATTGCTATTAATTTTTTTGTAGCAAAATTATTTTGCTCATTTTCCGGCGAACAAAAGTATTCGTCTCATCCACGTGTCTGAATCGTAAAATTCTGAACGCAATAACCCCGTCGGGATTGTTATGCAGAAAATAACACATTTATATGGCACGCAAAAAGGGGAATTGCGTCGTAATCGTCCTATTTGCAATTACGCGGAAGTTGTCCGCATTTCGTGCTGGAATTTTCTTCTCGATCGGCCGAATAGGCGGCAATCTTATTTAGACGTTGTTTCTGCTGCGAGACGACCTTTGCCTGTACTTTCTGCCAGAAATAATGCGGGATTTCAGCGGAATAAAGAGGACGCGCCAGGCCGTTCGAGGACGCAACGTGACGCGACATGCGCGCTCGAAACTGTCAATTTTTTTCCCCTTTCCCTGTTATTCTGCGTGTTGGCTTCTTCCGCTTTCCACTTTTTACGGTCATTTCGACAATTCGCAAACAGTATTTGCGTTGCAAAAAACGATCCGCCTAGTGTTTGAACGACAAACAATTTACAACCGGGAGGTACGATGAAATATTTCTAAAATCATGAAAATTCTGCGACGAAGCTTCAACGAGAACGCAATGAAATGGATTGACACTTGCCATGATTATTTGTGCCGGACGAATTTCGATTTTTGTTCGAAAGTTTTAAAAAAAGGTATAAGTGCGACGTGAAGTGAAATTCAAAAAAATTATTTCTGTCGTTGAATCAACGAGACGGCGATTGACCGGATTTTAACTGAATGCTAATCCAACAAACGTATTTTTATATTCATGTAGTTCATTAATTTCACGCAGGGAGAATTTCAAAACACGTCGCGGAAGATAAATGTACTTACTCGATATATTTACGGAACGTCATTTACGTTGCACTCGGCAAAAATTTGCAGTTAACATTCAAACGAATATTATGTAGAATGCATCAATTTAGCGTTATACATGCGTTTGATTCAAAAGAAGGGAGCTGACAACATTGCAAATGCTGTTGTAATCACGTAAACAAATGTTATTACAATATGGTAACCAAATTTAAAGCAATTTCAATTACCATTCAAATCCTTTTATTGTGAATGTTATATATAAATTTTTTTCAAGTTCTTCAAAAACGTCAACCTACTTAAGATGATTTCATTTCTTTTGACAAAGTAATTTTGCAAGCTACAAATGCCTTTAAATTTTAATTCTATACACTGTCACGGATAGCGCTTCTCAAGTTGATGAAACAATTTCGCGTCTTATTGTCGATCGCAAGCTGCTATTACCCGCAGGTTTATTGCCGTAGAGATTTCCTCGAGGTGCTTTTGTTTCATCAAGACGCGCTCGCACGCATTTCGCGCGGTGCACCGGCACTTTTGCGATACGGACGTCGAGATTTACGTCGGCTACGGGCGACTTTCTTCGGGGAAAGGGTTTGCGTCGGGGAGCTTCCATTCGACGGCTTGTTTTGAAATATAAGCACGCTCCGGCGCGCGAAGTCCTCGCAAAAATATAGCCGTTTAACTTCGGCCGAGTATTTTTCAACCGTAAAAAGTCCATTTGCAAAGTTATGGTTTCTTTGCGAATACGCATGAGGAGCTCTTTCGCAAATTCGCGCGCAGACTGTTCGACAAATTTCACTGTTTGAAAGGAACACAAATTATGATGACTTATTACTCTGACGTTTGATACGGTTTTAAAAATCGAGTTATGATTGTTCTGACCTCAACCGCTGCCAGAATCGACTTACTCCTTCGCATTTTTCGTAAACTTCGAAAATAATATCTTGTCAGAAAACGTCGAAAATGATTGTCAACTTCAGTGACCACCCAAAATAACACTTATTAATCATAGTCGCCCTTAGAGGACAACAAATCATCTTTAAGCATCAGCGACAGAAAGGCTTAAAAATAGTCTTGACACAGAAATTCCCGCGAGAATGGTTTTCTTGCATAACAAAGTTTTAACTTATTTTGGTTCCAAGTTAAATTTGTCGTCTTGTGCCTGATTCGTGTTTACGTCTATTTATAGAAGCAGCGTTGAAAAAAAATTACAAGCCTCGCGCGAAAACTAGCACGGTTTTCCAAACGAAATGCAACCTTCGAACGCCAAAACGAAATTCTCCTTCACCTACAAACGTTTTAGCGAAAAGTGTGAGACAATCGTGACTCATCGACGCCATCGTTCTATTAAACACGACTCACTTGTTGTTCGTACTGCCGGCCGCAAAATTTCTCCAAATCAACGAAGAAAAAGAGAAGGAGTGGACGAAGAAATGGGCCACTTTGACGACGGATTTCATGCTCCGATAACGCGCAGGTGCGTGGCTGCGGGCAACAGTTCGTAACCAAGAAAAAAGACGAGGTCGACGACTCTTGCGACTCTTCCGGTATCGCCATCTTCGTCACGGAATCGCTCTCTGGTTTTGTTTATACCGGACGACCTTTCGCAGAAACAGCCGACGCTTCGGTTCGGGTCATAAGAACGGTGATGCATGACAAATGCATGCTTCGAGGAGCGCGTTTTCGAATCTTTGTCAGATAAAAATTTCACGACAACGTTGAGAAAATAACACAGTTAAATCAATAGCGATTGCAGGAAATTTTGCCAACATCACTGTCAATTATACACATTTTTTTTATCGGTTTACAGGTTTCCATTTTCCGTTATTTTTTAAACGAATATATATACTTATCAATTAAATATGTGACAGCTTCCATTTAAAGATTGTAACATAATCAACGGATCTCTCAATTCATTATATCAATTTAAAAATAATCTTCCCTCATATCAACCCAGACTTCAATTTTCCAGTGAATTAATTATTACATACGAAACTTTTTCAATTTTAATCAAGCGCGTTATTTTTCGGCACCGAGGCGCGGAAAGCAAAAAATTTGCAAGGGACATTAACCGTCTGTGTACTGTACTCTGTCATCGCCTTTATTTGCTTCACTTTTGTCGAACGGTTTTTTATTGAGCCAATTTATAAAGTCAAATTTTTTTAATATTGTCACACGTCAAGGATCAACGCTTTTTATCATTTTCATTATTATTATTTCTTCGTTGAAGGGAATATTATAATTCGAACTGCTTTTACAGTTGCAATAATAACACTTTTACATTTAAAATTAATTTACGTTTGAATTAATTGTGAAACGAAAGTGTTGGAAACTTTCGAAGCAGGCTAGACCACCAGTAACAGTGAAAACTCGCAGCCTCGAAGCAAATAATTTGGTGAAATTCCACCTCAAGTGGAAAACATCTTCATTTAACATGATAATATGCATCCTCGAAAATAGCTGAGACAAAAGACGTTGCGGTAAAAGTGACGGAGGGTTGTTCAGTTCGGATTTTGCGAAAGTACGCCGCGTTATAATGGGCCGCGCGCTTGCCAAACTATTTTGCAGAGACCGCGCCTCGCGTATTTTGACAAGATGGAGGAGCATCAAAAGGTAACACCTGCGTGTCGTAAATCATGCATTTTCTTTTTCGATCAACGCCCTCGACTGCACGATATTAATACAAAACAAAACGATATTAATGTTCGCGCATTAATTACGCCTGGCGTTAATAATATTTCAAACTCGATTCGCACACCAGCGTCCGTGATAATAAAATAAACGTTTTATTAAATATTAAATCACTCAAGCCGCTCGCAACGCATTCTCAACGTTTACACGCCGAGCTCCGCGAATTATTCATTAATTTGTTCTGATTTATTAACGCCCGGGCAATCATTGTAACGGGCTGGTGCATGAAATTTTTCATTCATCAACCTGCCGATTGATAAATCGCCCGACTGAAGGTGCGACTAAAAATACGAAAATGCTGACGGGGCGTTAATTCCGCCGGTTATTTTTACCAATATTTGTGTCGTTCATGGGAATTGGTTTTTTAAATTTAGAGAAAAGAGTGTTTATTTTCGCGCGAAATCGCGGAAGCGTCACTTACGACACGCGCAGGGAAAAAAAAGAGAATCGTAAATTGAAACCAAAACAGGTGGATCTAAAATTACGTCTTCTTCGGGCGCGAATGTGGTTTCACTTAACGTCACATTGTGGCGTTGTTTTCCCTAACGCTAAATTAGGATGCTTTGTCGGAAGGATCGGCTAAAAATAATTGCCAGCCGCGAAATCGCGCTGTTCTCACGTCATTTCTGCCTACCATTGTTCACGAGTTTCGCTGCAAACCGCGGTCCCGTTTTGTTTCCAAGTCGAGGCAAGTTTGCTCAAAAGTTCACGGGAGAGAAAGATGGCCGTGTTCTGGATTTGCGGTAACTTTAATTCAATACGAACGAGCGCGATATAAGACTGCTTATCGGGCGCGCAACTTTCTTCGGATCAGATTGCAAGCTTCGTGTAATTAAATCATTATCGCAAATCTGGTTTCCAAACTGAATCGATCACATGTTTGATACATTGCAGTAATTAAAATTAAAGGAAAAACGAAGTAATGAGTCTAATTAGAATAATAGTAAATTGATTATGTTTATAGTCAGTTTCACTGTGAGGATTGTCTATTTAAACATCGTTTCTCTTTTTTCCAGATTTACTCATACTTTTTTTTATCCGGGAAGAAAAACGTCATTAATACAACAGCCAATTCAAAACAGAACGTTGTGTGTATTATTTATTAAGTATATTTAAATTAACATGTTTTAAATTTTTGAGTTTTACATTAGATACGTTCTTGTTTTAATGACCTTTTTTTCATGATATTCAAGACGTGTATTTATCAAATAGATTACAATAAATTAAGTCCGATTATCGCAAATTGTATTATTTTCATTGTCAATTCTGCAGTGCCGTTGTCGAATTTACAAACGCAGTCTCTTACTTCAATAGTAATAAGGCCATAAAACGTCATAAAAAGACCTGATTTGAGATTCAACTCTCGCTTTCGCATTCAAATATTCCGGCTGTTTCATTACGATTTATCACGACAAGTGACTTTAAATGAAATAATCCAGTGGAATAAATTACGTGGCGCGATATTATAACTAAAATCCTGCGGAGGTTCGCGTGGGTATCGCGCGGTGCACTTTAGCACGTCTATTATCCATCAGGAACGAGGAAATTCGAGCCACATCAAACGGTCTTATTCTGGCGTACGTGTCAACATCAAACATCCCTCCCTAAATAACCCAAAAGTAACCGGCCCGGGGTGTACCTTAATGACCAAATTACTCAGATCGTCTCAATCCATAAAACAAAAGGCATCGCGCGGCTCCGCATCGCGAGCCTAACCTGAAATACGGCCGACTTAATGCCTAAATGTATGGCCTATAAAATACGCGATAAAGTGCACGGGGTTGAAATTTATTGTTATCATCGAAGTCAGCCATGCAGCGCGTCAAGTGGGTAAATATAGTGCAAGTCTCTATGCCAAGACGGCGCGCTCGCCTGGTCCCGGGAGTTGTGCTTTGAATCCCGAAGTCGGCGTGATTCATACCGGCCTGCCAACCGCGCCAACATTTATAACGTAGTCATGCTCCCGATGTCGCGCGCCGTCGTCACGAGGGACACGTAGAAGGAGGCCACGACGCTTCGCCTGGCGTGACGTCGCGCGGACGTATGGACGGACGTTGACTGCCGCACTCAACCCACCTACGGTTGCGCGCAATTTTTCACCGTTTCCACCACTCGACGTCAGCCGTCACGCGCCGACCAATTTTTGCGATTGTCATTTCCCGCGTGGGAAAACGTCGGCGTTGGGTTTACTAGAGTTCACAGTATCTGATATTCAACGAACATGAAGCTTCCGTTTGTATTAACGTTTATGGTAATTTACCATAGTAGGAAAAACATTATCTAACATTGATTTTTTAATTGTCATTATAATAACAGTTTTGCTTTTAATAACACGTTCCGAGAAGCAAAGCTTAACTACGGCGTCGAATGATAATTATTACGGAGATTGAAAAGTACAATAAATTATTATAGTTTTTAAATAACATTTTTTAGACAAATCGATTTTCTTTTTCTTTTTTTTTTTTTTTTTGTTTTGGTGAATTGCTGAGAATTTTGTATGAAATGCAATGCAATACCATTTTGCAATACAATTTTGAAATACTGCAGTAATTTATAGTGGTATTTATTAGTACGTCTCCTCATCCAATTTTTCGGTCTTAGCCACACGTTTTCCATCTATCTCTGTTCTCGCTTCAAAGACCGCGCTGTCGTAAGGTAATTTGCATGCATTATCCAAAGATAACTAGGGCTTTCGGCGAGTGAAGGATATAGACGGTGATCTTTTTCATGGGCACCGACACGACGTGCACTCGGCGGACTAGACTGCTTGTCGTTTTAAGGTTCTCCTCTTTTTATTTCTACCTTTTTTCAGCGATTCCAAGGTAATAGTCGAACGAAAGGGAAGAAATGCCAGACCAAATGATACAGGCCAAGCAAAAACAGTCGAGCTAATGGTAGGTTCAAATAAGTACTCCAAAAAAACTACTAAAGTGTCAAAAAAATTAAAAATTTGTACGTTACAATTTTTCTTCTTCGGTAAAATATTGTTGTCCAAAAAACTTTTTAAACACAACTCTCTTTATTTCTTTTTAACCTACGAGTAAATTTCTTCGATTGCCATCAATGTAAATTCGGTATTGTAACCACGTTCAATAGCGAATCCAGCATTGGTTTTCTCGGATACAATCCGGTCAAATAGGAATTTAACAAAGAGTTCATTCAAAACCCTGAAATTCGCAAGAAGGGGATTTCGTTATTTTTTTCCTTCGGGGAAGATATTTACGAAGTTATTAGAGTATTTCAAATCGGAGTCCGGAATCTTCATTTCTGTCTCGTGTACTTGGAAAGGAAACGGGCCAATGAGGAGGGAGCATTACTTTGCATGCAAAGCAAAGCAAGCGACTGAATAGATATACCTGAGAGCGGGACGACAGCCCGGGTGAAAGATGAGACTATTTTTCTCCGAGCTGTCATACGTTGTTCCGGGCGAGCGGAAATTCACTGATGTGCATTGATCTTTTGGATTAGTGTCAAGCAACGCTTATTCTTAGTTGATATTGTGAATTAATTCTTTTGAAATGAATATTAATAAAGTGATTCGAGGTTTTCAAAGATACTGTAAATTCAATCAACAACTCTCACTCACGTTGTATCAATCAATTCCAACTTCACTTTTCTCAAAAAAAAAAAAAAAAAAAAAAAAATAAAAAATATATTTTTAAGTATAATCACATTTTAGAGCTAACTTCAACTCCATGGTCTACTAAAAATTACATCACACCCTATCAATCCTTTACTACTGCTGCTACAACCTCTATTAACCGTTATAAA
>JABFOV010006251.1:0-10934 GCA_022817685.1 Aradophagus sp. ZL-2020
AAATAATCACCCATAAGGGAACCCAGATAGGTTCCCAGATTGTATGGGTTCCTAAATAGGAACCTAAATAACTTCCTATGTAGGTTCCTGTTTCAAATTCCTATATAGGTTCCTACATGGATTTTTTTGTTAGGGTAGCTTCTGAACTTGAACGTACGAACATTCAACGGCAGTGTAAGACAAAGACGTAAAGTCGGAAATAGTAACAAGTATGGTGGAAAAGATGCAAGCATATTTCGGAGCGGAAGTCGTGAAGTTGGCAAATGCAGTCCGCGAAGGGCTATACGTTTGCCGAGTTGTACTCGTTGACGCGTACATTGGCCGTCGGTGGTTGTGTTGTTTGTACGCAAGAATAGGAAGGACTATGGGGAATAGTTGTCGACCTATTAGTGACGGACCACGGGTTCGGTGCTCGTGCTCGCTCCAGTAGATAACTGGCTACATTACTCGGCCACGTTAATGCGCGATGCTACGGCAGCGTGCATACTTGTTTTCTTTGCCGAAAAGAAAACACCGCCGAGTATCAGTATTTCGCTTGAGCCCGAGCGACGGAAAGCGTGGAAACAGAGAGCGAACGAAATCGAAAGGGTAAGAAAAATGGCCGAGTAGAGGAGCAGCGCGCTGGAAAGTATTTGCGGATAATGAGCCGTGTATTTTGCATTATTGCCTACGGCAAATATATTTGTGAGACGCAGTCTCGAAAATGTATCATTCTACATTAATCTCGGGGGAAGCATCACCTTAATTTCATGCCGTCAAATCAAATGTGTACATTTATTCAAAATCGTTCGGTCGAAAAATATTTGCAATGTACTTTGTGCGAAAAGAAAAATCGATTTAAAATGAAAACAGTTTGAAATTAGGATGCTATCGGTTCATCTCCGAGGTAAGAATTTCCGTATTTTCAAACGACCTCGGAAAGTTTTGGATCAACGTCAATGGCTGTGAGAATTGATTCTTCATGGGGAAGTTTAGAGATTTAGCAAATT
Source organism: Aradophagus sp. ZL-2020 (assembly GCA_022817685.1). NCBI lineage: Eukaryota > Metazoa > Arthropoda > Insecta > Hymenoptera > Scelionidae > Aradophagus > Aradophagus sp. ZL-2020. The sequence goes on from JABFOV010006251.1 coordinate 990, forward strand.
GTATTACTCATTGAACAATTTTAAATTGGTCGAGGAAAAAAGGTTAAAGGACGTTGTTTCGTATTACAGCTTTCGTATCAGTTAAAGCAAGCATAATTTACACGGCGAACCTGTTATGAATTCATTATCGTGAAATCATAGCGAAAATGTAAATTACTTTAAATTAATGGCCAATTAAGTCCGCAATATGTAAATAGCTCGCAGTCGATGATCGCTCCAACTTGTAACGAATACCGATATTGTCATTCATGATCTATTTATTAGCCTAATAACATGTGAGAATATGCGAGCTGACAGCTGATTTCAATGTTTCTATTACGATTCAGTTGGATTTGAAGTTAATTCTAGTAATATTGATTTTTATTTTGTTTTTGGTAGCATTAAACGTAGTTCTGCGTACTAATATTTGATTTTTTGATTAACGAATTACTTAGCTGATTATATAATATATTGATTATATATATTTAGAAAACTCATTTATCGGCTAACAATTTGTAGTACAGCAGGGAATTAATTATTAATTAGTAAGAATTTCAGCATATGCTTTATGAAAGAGAATACGTTATTCCAATATTCGATTTATGAATCATTCGCTTAATCTATAATGTTTCAATATACTAATATTGAAAAAAGAAAACATACCTGATATCGAAAAGTTTGTATTATTGTATGAATAACTTATTACATAAAAACGTAGCAAATACAAATTTATGTGATCTTTTGTAAGAAAGAGTTTTATTCGTATAAAAGAATTACGATAAAATGTACTCCTGTTTTTGACGTGAATAACTTAATATAATAATGCAAATTTGTTTTGTTTATTAGTTACTGAAATTGAAATAGTGGTAAGATAATTTTGCGTCGGAGAAGTACTATGTTTGAAAGTATTATACACAGAGTAACGAATCATTTGAAATGTATGTCTTTGTTACGTGTTACAACCAGACTATCCCAGCTTTGTATTCAAAGTCACGACTTTGATTATCTTAGTAGAAAACACAAGCCAACTTCGGCATACATCTTCAATATATTTCAGCTGCTCGTCGCCTTATTTTCCGCGGCGGGAAATACCGCCAAATTTTGCCACAAAGACAAATTTTAATGACGTTGTTTATTTCAAAAACCATTGAATTCCTGGTTGCAAAATTTCTATTCTCGGAGGCCATTTCATTTTACATTACCGTTGTAGGGATTTCATATCACCGACACAGATTTGTCTCGTTTCTTTTCACTTTTTTCTTTTTGATTAAATTTGAACGCAAAATGAAATTTTAAACCAGTATCCAGTTTAATAAAGCCGTTTGTTGGTTTTGCCATGCTAAATTCAACGGTAATCATTGATTTTAATAACACCGTCGACAAGTGTGTTTACGGTTCAATGCATCCACTGAATAATACATTTCTATTGCAATATTTTTGACATTTGCACATATTTCCAAGTCAGAAAAATCGTACCTCTGCCACGTGGTTAATAAATCAGAGATATCAGTTTAATTTTTTTTTTATCAGTATTTTATTAAACTAATCATTTTTCGCTTGCGGCGATTATTTGAATCCAATATAAATCAGAAACAAAGCTGGTGAACGAGTTAATGTACGCAAATCTTACCGAGATTTCTGTATGAAGAATCCGAAGCAATCTACGTTGATTGAGTCGGAAACAAGTTCTGTCCACTTGATAAATGTCGAGCATCGGCGAACTTTAAGAAGCATTCGTCTCAATTAAAGAAGTTCGTTTTCTGCTTTGTCTCGGCTTTTAACGGATGCGAAGTTAAACGTCTCGGAGCAACTGGTTGCGCACAACCATGCTTATGCATTATCATTTACGAAACTTCGCCGCGGGCTCTTCGGATGTTAATGCTTTGTTTATCATACATTATGGATTCCATAATGAATCGTTCAAAAATATAGACAGGACAATGGGAAACCTTGACAATAACCCTACTCTCAGAAAATCGATGTCGTGTACAACCCAACTTCAACCATTTTCTATAGTTGCAAATTGTCTTTTTAATTAACACACTTTTAATTGAAATAGAATTTTGTTATTCTCAGGAAAATTTATATTTCACAAGGATATATTTATACATTAAAAATATAATGCATATAAATAAAAAAAAAAACATTTAAGTATTTCAACGAAAGAAGAAAAAAATTGTAATCAAGTCAATTAAGTCACGACGTTTTTTTGTTACAGAAATGGTGTAAAAGTGAGATCGCAGACGACTGACGCGGGGACGAGAACGAACAAAGTTAAGCCTGCACAGATCCCTCTGACCGCTGATTACCAGATGGTTTAAATTTCACAGTTTGCTGAGCTATGAATGGTAAGTCAATTCGAAACACTGTGGCATTAAATCGCAACTCTCGATCAATCGCAAGGCTTCCTCCCCAAAATCCACTGTGATTCGGTTAATACGGAGATGATTAGTGGATTACTCACGACACGTAGTGTCAACCGGTGTCAAACATATCTGGCGTCCTGATTAATATATTTCGCATCGGGCAACGCGAACGAGTACACATTTATTTCCCCCGGACATTGTTTAAATATTTGGCCCAATCATCAACCAGTAACAGTTTGTCACTGGAAATTCACACGTTAATTCAGCCGTCGGCTTTGCATTGTCTATTGTTTCCATTATTTCTTTTCTCTATTAATTGGAAACTGTTTTTAACTTTTCTGTTGTCATTATTCCCCTGTGCACAAAGAGAAAGCAATACTGCGTATAACAAAATCTACACAACGAAAAATATTCGGACAACACTTCTATGCTGAGAAAAATTTTACAAAAATCGACTTGTTTCAAGTTCGTCGTTCAAGTGGATACAATTAAACGTATCAATTAAGTGTGCGCTGAGAAAACGATATCTTACAATATAGTGTGAAATTTCCAGTACGATTGTTGGTCAAAATAAAACAATGTAGCACAATTTACTATACACACAGTTTACTATATGAAATTGTTCAGGTTACGATATATGTTTTGGTATTTACAATATGGTTTTCTCAGTGTGCAAATCATTGTTTCATATCAGTTGAGTCAAACGTATGAGCGTACACTGAGAAAACCATATTGTAACCACTACAAGATATATTGTAATGTAGACAATTGCATATAGTAAACTGTTTACGATATCATATCGTAACTAACTTTAGCCAATGACATTGCACAATCCATACTGTACAATATCGTTTTCTCAGTGTATGATTGTTTTTCAAGTATGTTATATTATAATTTTTTATTTCAATCATGAATTATAATTATGGCACCCAGTTGTCATAATTGGATAGTCAAAACTGAGGTATTGGATTTGAATGTCAGATAGTAAAATCAAATACCTAGGACCTAGATATTCACTACCGAGATTCTAGGCAATGAATCAATATCGACGTCTCGTGTGATAGCGACACGAGCGTCGCTCGCATTTAACCCGTTCTTCCGGTTCGCGTTAATGCGTAATAAACCGACATTGTTTCCCGTTTGTCGCTTAACTTCATAAAAACTGAGTGCGTGGAATTCGTAACTGTATCGCACTAATTGAACGACGAATTTTGTTAGATGACGCTTTTAAACAGGCGCGTGGAAAATGCTGAAATTCGGGAGGTTCAGTGCCGCGCTTTTGAACGAAACAATGCTAACGAATGATAAATTTTTGCGCGAATTCATGCGCATGGCGTAGCGCTAATATAGGGTCCTCGAAAGCGTAGCACTCTTGCGAAATTGCGAGGCAAAGCCGGGCATGTGTATTTTATACTAAATAGTTCAATGTCGGGTCGACAAGCAGATCCACTTGGGCGAATGGTTTTCGGCGGCTGCCAAGTTGGAAACTTTATGGAAAAATTATTCCAACGCTAGTTCAAGGAATGTTAAGGAACTCGAACGACGAGCCGGTCGTTTACACACCGGCTCGCCCTTCGACCGCCGCCGCGGAATAACTAATGAGCGAGTCGATAAAGATGTTCGACATGTTAATTAAATACGCGTTTCGTCAGACGAAAGTTTTTATCAGCAATTACCAAGATCGTGGGCGAAGAAACAACGGGGGCGAGGGACGGCCAAGTTTATTGAATTAAGTCGGAGGGCTGTTGCGAGGACGGAAAAAGTAGAGGAGAAAGAGGTTTTATCAGTTTTGGAAAGATGATTGATCGAATGTCGGGACGTAGACAAGAAAAAATGGTTCCGCTTGGCTACCGTAAGCGGAAAATATTAAGATTCTCAAGTTTATTTCAAGTCGCGAAGTACAAAAGTGAATTACCTTTTACTAAACAATCTTTTACTCTAATATCTGCCGGACAATACTTGACGAAAGAGATTTGCGAATTTACGGAAGATAAATTATTGAAAGGATGGAAATTCGCACACGTTATAATAGATTTTTATTTTTATCTGGTTAAATATTTTATAACATTTTTATAAATATATTATAAACAAGTTCTATTGGTAGCTACCTGATAGTATTTTTTTTTTTTTTTTTTTTTTGATAATGTACAATATCTAAAACTATTGATATTGTCAATGAAAGTTTAATCAACGCTACTGAATATTTACTCCAAAATTAGAGTATATGTACATGCATCTAAACTGTGAATATATATAATTTAATTTCGTTTCCGGTATACACCGATTCGTTCAATGCATATCAAAAACAAAACTAATGGGAAAAAAAAGGGAATGTGTATAATAAAGTCGTTGGAACACAATTCCTCATTATAAGAAGTAATTAATTGGGACTTTAATTATTCTAATTGAACGACCGAATGCGACGGATATAACGGTCAAAAAAGCATTGTTTTATAATGACGTGAAACAAGGCTGCTCTCTACGGGCGTTAATTTTCGCTCCATTCGTTGAAAATGTTTTAACTTGATCGCGACAATCGCATTGTGTTAGGCGAGCGGCGACGGAATTCCGATGAAACGAAACGAGACTGAGCGAAACGCGACGGGGCTATAACGCAGTGACCAGCGGTCAGGTTGTGAATCGCGTCGGGTATAATGAGATTGTTACGCTTATAAAATCATGATGTTAGAAATAATCTGAGAGCGCGGTGTTCGCAGAAAACGCGGGGGGGTGAGGGAGTCGGTTGAGGGGGGGGGGGGGGTAATGAATATGTGCCAGTTGCAGAGGCAAAGCCGGCGCGCGACTGGATGCGTGCTAGTACATGGCAAGTTTTCAAGTGCCATTCACAAGTTGTTTAGTGTTTCATGTCGGAGAGCACTAACACGAAACAAGGAAAACGTTTCTTGACAGTTTTAAGACCGACAAGCACGCGGATTTTCGCAGCTGCTCAACGACTTGCTTTGCACGAAAGAAAACCGCCCGCACTTCATTTCCGTGCTATTTTTCACCCGCGCACTCGACACTGCAAGTGCCGTTATTGATAATAACATACGCCATCTCCGTTTGAGCCAGTCCGCCCGCAATTTTTGCTAAATGCACCACCGTCGCGCGGAAATGACCTCGAATTATTGAAAATATTACGGCGACGGTTAGGAAACGTTTTTTCACGTGCCGATTAATTTCACGTGTTTATACACTGAATTATTTTTTTAACGAAATTGTAAGAGATGTTATCGTGCAAGTTTTTTGGGGGTGAAAAAATGCACTTGCAGCTCTGCGAAATTGGACCACTGAAAGGAAAGCAAAAACATTTTTTAAACTAGAATATGTTATCAGGTATTGGATCCAATTTTTTTTAATATCCATTTTGGACAACATGGTAACCACTGAAAAAAGTTTACTTGGTTACCATTTTGTCCAGAATGAATTCTTTGTAAAAAAAAAGTAGGTCAAAAGCCAAAAAAATAGGCAGTTTGTGAATATGTTTATTTTCTTTTTTTTTTAGATAAACTTTATTTGGTAAAATTTCTGATACCGCGAATAAGTGGTTTAATTTTTCAGAATTGCGGCGAAAAAGGTACAAGTTTGGTAATTACTGGCAAAAGTTAAAACGCGAATTTGTCAAGAGTCCAAGTATTCTTTAACACCCCCATTTTAGATAAACTATGCAATAATACATTTTATTGTTTCGCTGAAAAAAAAAATCCGAATGTTATTCTATACTTGACACCGCGGGAGGTATAGTATACCTTACGGGTGTATTATACACCCGTTAATAGAACTATAAATATTGTTCATTAAAATAACGTTTTTTTGATCTTTGATAAATTGCTTCCGTCACGGTTTCGAGTTAATAAACTCGTAGATAAACAGTTCCGACGGAATTAATAATCGTCTGTGAATTTACCTGCTTATTGATTTTTCATCTCTTTCCCTTTTGCCTTTTTTCTTCTTTCATTCTTTTCTTTTTGAAACGCCAATAAGTTTTTCTTCTTCGCAAAACCATACCAGTTTTTGACGTCTAATTAAAACTTTTGTTAAGCAATCGTGGGAGTTACAATTTCACTCGGACAACATTTTTAATCAATAAGCCTTGCTAATCAAGTTCCTTGCACGTGATTGAAGCGTTCGATTTAAATGAAACTATTCTTTCCGATAAGTGTTACTCGGAACTCCTTCAGTTTAAATTTATTCCACTTTTTATTTCCACGTTCATTGATTGACGTCAGCCTAGCCGCTTTGTTTTGAACACGCGTTTACCGAGAAAACTGGGACTCGCTTTTCCTAGACAAACGTCAATTTCTCGGATTTATGTAAGTCAGATTAACATCCGTGCGGACAAATCTTTTATTACTTAAATAATGAAATATTACTCATACTTGCTGCGCTCTTGTTTGTACTTATTCGACCGTGTAACGGGAACACAAAGCAACTTTGGCGCGGTTATCGCGAGAACGAAAGCCGGGCAAAATATTCTGTTTGGATAGCAACTTATCGAAATGAAGTTTGTAGGAGCGTTAAAGCAAAATCGATTGGAATATGACAGTGGAAAAGTTTTATGGATACATGGCGATTTATTTACAAGTAAGTTGTTAATTTATTAAACAATTTTAATGCTTTAAATTTGCACGACACAGGCCACTAAATGTTATCCCTGTTCTTTGTAACGAGTTCAATTATCGGGCACTTAAGTTGGGATTATTGTGGTGCTGGTAGTTGAAAAAGTATCGTTTACACCATGCGACGAAAGTGTTTTAGTTATTCGTGTGAATAATAGTCCGAGCATAACGAGGGCAGTCAACTTTTACACTTTTGACCAAAAGTAGCACTTTCGTCTCATAACGCTAAATACACTAATTAAATTTAACTGAAAACTGTAATGAGTGAAATATTTAATACTTATTTTTTTAACTAAAAAAAAAATCTGTTATCTAAATGTAGATACTTTTTTTTTGTGTGCATGAGAATTTCGTAATCTTGGCCCAAGTGATCGGTTGTTACTTGCTTTTTTAGGGTATAATATTTTAAACTACAAAACTGCAAAAATAAGTCTCTGAAAATCTGTTTAAAATAATAACTTTCAAAGAAACAAGTAGACAACTAAACTTCTTAATTCAAATAGTTTGTAAGAGACTACTTTTTCAGTGTGTTTACATTTTTTTATATTTGACATTTTGTTGTATAAATTAAATTTATAGCAACGTAACGTTGAGATTTAAATGTATAGCATAAAAGTTTTGAATTTGTAATTGTTATACAAGAATTCGTTAGTACAGAAAATGATAAACTGAGTTTCTAATTGAAACCAAATTCTGACGTGGAAGTGCAGTCGAATGGTATAGAAATTAGAGCCGAACATCTGACTTACAATTAGATATTAATTTTGACCAGTCATGTATAATATTCGATTGGAGCCAAATCGAGCATCTTTAACTCGAAGCTAAATGCGTCAATTTCTCTTACACGAATGGAAGCGAGTCGTCTTTTCAAAGCCCGCGAGCATAAGGCGCGGTTCAGTGCTTTATTTTACAGTTTCATTCGTCTTTCACCAAGCTCTTATTTTCATGCATTGACCGTAAAGACAATGTGATAATGAAGAAAAATCACGTATATGAAGTTTACAAATTTTGTATCAGTAAATTTAAAAAATGACAATTAAAATAATACAAGCGTTGTAAATATATGTCGTAAATAAATATTTAATTAGCTTGGGATACGGAAATACGATGGATATGGGATACATTAGCACTATTTATACTTTGAAAAAAGTTTAATCAAACTACTGACAAAGATAACGATTAGTAAGCCTTTTTCTCCGTGCACGATTTCACTGACGACACTTTTTACTCTGCATTATAAATTTATGCAGCTTTGAGTTGACGCTTTTGTTTTATCTCGACGGTCATAATTTTTAAACATTTTTCGACTCCGCGAACAAATATTTTATTGAAATGGACTTTTGAACTTAAAGCGGAGCTAAAATCAAATGTGATAATTGATTAAGTGTTATAGGACCAGTTTGAACAATTTTACAGTAATTAGCCTACTTATCGCGCGTTTGTTATAAATGCTTTCGCGTGGAACTTTTTCCACGGGTATAGATTTTTCATATTCTTAACAGAGGCTTTTAGAGAATCACGTTAGTTTTTAAAGGCACTGTTAATGCAAAATGCATGTTATAATTCTGTCAACAAACACGCCTCGATCGTCTTTTTATTAAAAATACTTTTTGACAGTCCCACCTCAAAACTGTCAACAAAACAGGTCTTTAAGGTTCTCATTTCACTTCCTTCGCATTGTAAAGTGGCGCGACAAAAAAAAGATACTTTTTTTGTAGTTTGTTTAACAACAAACAAAGATAGCTTTGACAAAAAATGTCCCTCCGAAAAAGTTGAATAAACGTCTCGGTCACAAAGACGCTTCAGCGTAAGCTTTATCGCAGACGCATCGCTCTTTGTCAAGGAACGGCAGTTTCAAATTCGCAAATTTTTTGTTCTCCTGGCCTCCGCCGACCTTCGATCCTCGTTTCGTCGTCGACAAATCCTCCCCGCGTAATTGGCCCCGTTAAAAGCCTCGAAAAGAACGATCGATGTTTGATCTAACCTCCGAACCGGGCTCTGTGTCAATTTCGAGCAATTTTCGACCGATAGGCGGCGCGGCTATTTGTGCCTTCTGTTTACGTATCACGCGCGCGTAAATTCACATTCCCGCGGCGTATAAGCGCGACGGTGGCAGGCGCGAGTAAAATATATCGCTGCAAATTGGAAGTGGCATACAATGAGTCTTGCTCGACAATGCGTTTGATTTGAATTGAAACGTCATGAAAATAATCACATCCAGCTACTTCAATTAATGGCACCTTTCTCCGGCCTGCTTCCTGGTCGTCCCCCCCGTGCCCCCTCCGGGCCCCCGTAACGGAACGAATTTATCGAAAGTTCCGATGCAGAAAATCGACGTCGATGCATTTTACGCGAAGGCAAACATCGACAGCGAGTGGAAATTAATTATCCTCGTGGGTTGACGTACACGCGTAATGGCGCTCGACATGCGCGTCCCCCTGCCCCCCGCTCGCGCCGCGGCATTTCAGCGCGCGCTATTTCTCTGTTCGCCTACACTCGCGATACATTATCCATCTCCGGCGACATCGCCCTTTTCAAACGCACAAAAGCCGATCGATTGGAATCGCGCGCTCCGCTGCCGAATGGCGACAACTTTTGCCTCGATTGTCCTTCCATATTAATTACGCGACCCCGTGCTTTTTCATCACGGGCTTTGCGCTTGGCTTAGCACTAACCAGCCGCGGATAGCCTCGCCTCTTTCCCGGACACCGCAATGCCCCTCCCTAAGGACCACTTGACGGTGTCTTCCACGGTCTGACACTCGCTAGCGGTGCGGAAACCACTACTCACGAGCGCCCGACGTTATACAACGCCCCAGGGCAATATAAATCCAAGTCGTGGATGGTACCCAAACAGATAAACTTACACTAGTACTTTCACATACAGAGATCATCGGCTGCTCATGAAACAACGTTAACAGTTTAGGTGGGGTCGTATATAGTGTAAATAGCTCGGCACACAGGCAGCATGTGATAACTATA
>JABFOV010006252.1:0-10932 GCA_022817685.1 Aradophagus sp. ZL-2020
GAGGGGGGGGGGGAAATCAAAATAACCTTTGTCCCAGAAATGCTTTGCAAGTTCGATTCAACCGATCGGCCAAGCAAAAGGGTTTCTAAAGTTTCTCGCTTCCTTCGTTGATTGGGAAAATTGGTGACATTTCTGCCAATTATCAGACGTAAACTGTCGCGCGAGGTAGCGTGAACTTCGTAATTCAGGCTATTGAATTGCAAATTTGAAAATAAGTCAACTATCCTTAAAGGAAAATTGAATCATAAGTTCGAATTCGTCATGAATATGATCCGAAGTCTAATAGTTTTACTCGAAAAAATTCAATTTTCAAACTGGGAACATAATTTTAAAACAAAAATGTCAGTTTTATAATCTAGGTCAATTTTACAGAGAGAGAGAGAGAGAGAGCTTTGAAGCTTTCTGTTCACGGTGGCGGCAAACTTCGTTTTTCGCTTAGATGAACCTAATCAATTTTATTCGTATGTGTCGCTGCTTGCTGCGTTTAAATGAATGTAATAATGTTTATAACCAGGCAGGTCAGGCAAAAAGTGTAAGACGTATAGCCGGAGAAAAATTATTACTCATAAAAGTAGTGTGCGACGGAATGTTAACCACAGCTGCTCGACTCTAATTGGAGGAGAACCACGTCGCAGCACGTCGGGATGAGATAATAGGTCGGATGAAATAGTTCGCGAAACGTGGAATAATTAATCAAAGTGGGTGGGGGTGCCGCTCGGGCTTGGTTTTACTGTCACTAAGAACGCTGGGATTTGATGACCTAATAAAATCGCCAAATTTCTCGGCCGTTGCAAATATTCCATAAATTACGACGAGCAACTTATTACCTCGCTATGTCAATTAATTGTTTTTGATTTTTTACTTGTCTTTGCTCGCGCCGATTACAAAAATGTGTTCAAGAATTTTGGTTCAAACAATCATACGAACTTGAAATAACCGTAAACGATTGAAAATTTTGCTTATCAGTTTAAGAAATTTATAATACAAAATGTAAATTTTAATAGAATTATACAATGGCGAAACAAATGAATACCAACAATAATCAAGTTGACGTAATTGAATTAATTATTTCATTACGGTATTCCGGAACCGACGCAGAATTCTACAAATTCAGCATGTTTTACTTATTACGAATATCATCAATAGCGCAGTTGAATAAATTATATAAAAGAATATTATTCGTTCTAAATTTATTTCAAAGACTGATCATACAAAGTATTAATAATCATACTTTTTTCTTTTATTCACAATGATTTATTAAAATAACTCCGTCATTCAAAATGTTTGTTAGTTAAATCTCTATTTTTTTTTCTTGTCTTATAATTCGTAGCTAACTTCATATACATTTAGAAAATAGTTAACAGCATTCCGTGAATTTAACTGAGTTTTCACTAAAGATTGTCATTACTGAAGGTTTCGGTTGTAACAACTGAAAGCCAGAGCTTCGTTTTAAATGAATATTCAGTAAATCCAACTGAAAATTTAGTAAATTCAACTGAAAATTCAGTAAATTTAACTGAAAATTCAGTCAATTCAACTGAATAAGGTTATAACTGAAATTAACGGTAGTTTCAAGTGAAGAGATTTTTCTCAGTGTATATGTAAACCGTCCTAACATTGCTCGTTTATCAGAAAAAACCATATTACATTGTAAATGAAAAAATTACTCGCTTCAGCTTAACTTGAGTTAATCCTACTTTACTTGTGCACCGCGGACGAGAAGTCCGAATTAAAGTTTTTCCTTCGAGCTAGGTACTTCGTTCCGAAGATACCAGCGCGGTGCCATGAAACTATAAATACGGCCGGTCGGGCACCATTACCTCAGAGAGGATTCCCCAGCCCTGTCCCCGCATACCTATCCTTCCGGCAATTATCAGATACGAGAGCTTTCACCCGAGGCTATCATCAAAGCCTCGTCCTCGTGGGCTTTCGTGGCTTGTCGTCATAATCATAATCAATGACCGCAGGCTTTCTCTTAGACGCGAGTTGCCTCGCGATCATCGGCGTGCGAGCTTTGATTGCGTGCAAGATATGTCACGCAAATTTATCGCACCAAGTCGGACGAACACGAAGGTGCGTTCGTTGTTTTTGTTTCATCGTGTGTTTTGGACGACAAAAAAAAGATCAAATCATTTTTGACACAAACTCGAAAAAAACGTGAACATTCTTACGTGGAAAACATTGTTTTTAGTTTGCTATCATTAATCCGGCATTTGTATGTGACCCACACCTATGCCAGAAGTACGCTGTACACTTGTCAGATTTTTCAAATCTATGTTACGGCATGCATTTGGCATAGGTCTGACAAACGTACAAATGTCAGACTTTTGCCAGATTAGTGCCAGCCAGCCGACAATATTTGTTTTCTACACCGGAAGTGAAAGCAAAATATTTTACTTATTTTCTTTCCCTTTTGTCATTCATTTATTATATTTTCAATATTTTTTCGTATTTTTTTCTCAAATTATTTTTTCAATTTTGTTTGTTGCTGCTTATTTTGCGTGATTTTTCGAGTGTTCGTGTATTTTTCCAATGTTCGTTTGTAACACTACGTCACTTTTTTTGTCGTTTTATCACGTCTTGCTCTCTCGAAAACACAAAAACACATAAAACTGCGAGAAGAATGTGCAAAAATGTCAAAGAAAAGCCCAGGAGAAGTGAAAAAACTTGAATAAGAGATAACGAAAGAGCAAGAAAGGACAATAAATCCACCTTAATCGATTCCTATGGAAGGACGTTAAAGAAAATTATCGGAATCGACCGAGTGAGAGAAAGTCGCGGGATGGTTCCGGAGGCGGGGCAAGGGGGCATAGGAATGATTGAATCCGGGAGATGCGGGCATCGTCTGAAAAAGTCGAGTCGTAAATACGCGCAATTCCCTGATCATGCATGACGGAACGTTAAAAACAGGCGCGCACAACGCGAAGAGCTGTATTCACCGCATCGGACCAATATCGTCTTCTCTTTATCGTACTGTTGTCAAGGAGATTAGGCTGCATTTCCATTACAAATTTCAATAAGAATGTTAAGATATTTAGTTGATCTTGCGTGGCCAAAAAAAATTTAATTTCAAACCGCAGGGCGCCAAACGAAATATTCGGAATTTTACGTCAACGGAACATGTTTGTAGCTCGTTAAATCGAATCAAACGAATAAAAGCGACTCCATCGTTCGTGATAATTATACGTTTATAAAAATTGAGTTCACTCTTAGAAATAATCATTCGAGTCAAATGCCACTGTCAAGAATCAATCTCAAGATTGTTGTTTATTCCGCTAACGCAGTTAAATCTTGAGTCGATATTTCCAAATTTAGACATCAGAAAACATTTTGATGTTGAAATAAAGAAAGAATACCGTCATGATTCTTTTTTGAAATGATTGAAAATTTTGACTTGAGCAGTTTTTTTTTTTTTCTTCTTCTTTTTTTTAAGAGTAGTTGCACGAGTTGAAACATTTCGTCATTTCTAGATAACGTAATGATTGAATCAAAAATATTGCATATTTAATATTTTAAAAATAATGGTAAATTATGAACGCAATTATTTTTGATCGAATATTGAAATATTTAAAAATGATAATTTTCATTATATAGTGACTTGTCTGAATGGTATTTGTGATATTTATCATGATATTTATTATTCCTATTCGCGTGTAGTTAAATCTATATTTTAGAAAGTAAAAGAAAATTCCAATTCAAACTTAAGCATATTTTTGTAAATTAATGTAAGGTACACAAATTAATTTTACAAATTTTTACACGTATCTTGTCAAAGAATGGAATTCACTGACGTATACATAATGTATTTCAGTGAGTTAATTATTATTTCTTTGAGATGAAACTTCGTAAATAATGTGAAATGCGAGCAGGGAAGTAAAAGTCGAGCTTTTAACGCCTCAATAAGCCGTTCATTGTGTACGATAAATGTCAATGTAATGTATTAAATGAAACGTGATGTAAAAGGGTGTGTATACTGATTGAACATTCAATGCTTATAAGAGGAGAGCAACTGTAATTTGTATCAGTTTCAGTTATGTTTGAAATTATCGCTAAAGAATTATTGGACCGAAATGAAAGAATAATATATTATTAGTACGTGAGTACTTTAGTAAATATAACACTTAGCATTGATATAATTCTGAAACGCAAATTTTACCGATGAGGACTTGATATAACCATATTGAACAAAAAATTATATGATTAAATTCAAACTAACACAATACATTACAACACAAAAACAGCTTAAAACAAATATTCTAAATTTTCTATTAATTTTACATTTTAAAATAATCGATTGTGATTAATTACGTTTAAAACTGTTCACGTGTAACAAACTGAATTTACTTGAGTTAAATTCATAATTTTTAAGAATATATTATTTTGATATTAAAGCCACATAATTTTATAATGTTGAATGTAAAGGAGACACGAGTTTGAATAGAAGCACAGTTGAAGGAAGTATAGTATCAGGGGCAGGTTTATCCCCTCCTCTAACTTGTTTTCACCGCTTCCTCAATGAAAGCGTCTCAGATATATCTCGCTTTCGTCAACGTTCATACCATGTTGAAAACACCGGTTCTCGTCCGATCACCGAAGTTAAGCAACATTGGGCGTGGTCAGTACTTGGATGGGTGACCGCTTGGGAACACCACGTGACGTTGACTTCCTTCTTTTTGCATTTCTACGTGGAATATAATATTTTCACCGTTTTCTTTTTTAAATACTTCAATGAAACTGTAATAATTTTTGTTACCATCTTTGATATATTTATTTATAGTCATGCGCTGCAACAGTGAGATTTTGACTACCACCGTAAACGATTCATTGGCATTAGCAGCAAAGGTCATTTTATGAAGTTTTTGGAGAGAGGCATATTATGGTTTCATGAATCATGTTAAACTTATCGATGCCCTATCACCGAAATCTGATCTCTACACTAACAGAAAACTTGGTTCATAATAAGAGAATGCTTCTTATTATAAGTGGGTTTTTCACTTAAATTTCGTATAAAAGTAATAATTTGGATGAAATTTACTGTCAGAATAAAATCTTCTGCATACGTTTCCTCTTAATCTAAAAGGAATTCCTTTGAAACTAAGTGGACATTTTCTTACAGCAAACTGAACTTTTATTTTATTACAAGAGTAACCAAACAAAATTTCGTTCAGTCATTGACTGAAGTTTGTTATGATATGATATCGTAAAAAGTTTACTATATGAAAGTGTGCACGTTACAATATACGTTGTGGCGGTTACAATATGGTTTTCTCAGTGTGGCAAAAACAAATGTTATATATGTTATTTATTACTGCTGGCGACTCGTAGTTCGTTCACGCATCATTTGAGATTAGATTGTCGTTTCCATTAGTGAGATGAAAATCCTCTTTTTATAAGAGGAAATGTCACATCACTCCTTTTGCATCGCCGCCACACTGCTCCTTTCCGACGCTTTCAGGCGACGCGCCGCGCTTTGCGCGGCGCCTGCACCGAAAAGAGCCAAATTTGGTGACAAAAATTGGAAAAATTGTTCAAAAAGTGGCATTTTTTTATCGACTTTGTTGAAATTCGCTTGACTTCAACAACTGAAGATAAATTCAAGATTTTTTACCCTATATAATATCCAAGACTTCGGTGTAAGTTACCGAAAAATTGCAAACGATGAAGTCACTGCTAAGATGGCTGTCAAATAAGAGGCTTTGATAAACTAACACGCCCTGGGCGTGGCCACGAAAGCGCGGAGCGTCTCATTTATTTTTCCAAGCGTTACGTTTTATTAACGCCGTAAAAACGCACCGAACGCGCATTAACGAGGCCGATCAATCGCAGCCGCGTCCGAAAATATCCGCTCTTTCTCGAGTTGCGTCGATCCCTTTTTTCTTCTTGTGCCTTTTTCTTTTCAATTTTCACCGGTACGTCAGTTTGATGTTTCTTTTGGCACGTCACGACTTCGTCTCCAAATGGAAACTTTGTGTCCCTTACCATTCGATTAATCTATTTGTAGAATATTTCATTCGGTATTTTTTAAATCCGCCGAGGGGCTCGGACCGATTGCCCTACGTCCACCGAAATTCAGACATCTCTTTCTATCGCGTCGCTCCCTCGTTCTGTCGCGTAATTTAAGAACCGCGAATGAACAGAATTAGGAATACCAACAGAAACTTTACACAAGAAAAAACAATGTATTCAATGTTGGCTTGTAATTGTTGAATCAGCAATAATTCGTTGTTGATGCAACAAATTTCTACCATTGATTCAGCAGTTTAAGGTTAACTTCTCATGAAATGTCAGTTTTCAATTGTTGAGTTAAAAAAGACTTGACGTTCTTCTGACACTTTTAGGTTAGCATTCAGTTTAAAATCAAATCAACGTATATTCATTGTATTTTTAACGATCTTGTTTATATGCAAGTGTTTTATGTGTATAAAATTTTAACACGTGTAAAATATCAATGGGAAATTATGGCACACTGTTAACGATCATACAGTGGTAACAGAATTTGAAACTATACTGGCTCGACCACGTGCCAAATTGTGAACTTAATAAGATCTGGCAAAACTGAAAGACAACGCTGGCACAGTCTTGTCTTTTAAGAGAGCAAACGAGTGAATGACGTTAACCCTCTGGCCCATACGTTATTCCGGTGGGCTGTTTGTCATGAAATCTCTTATATCGGGGTTTTGTGAAATTACAACTTTGAATTAAAATTCAGTTTTCTTTAAATTGGTGGATTCAATATTTGTGCTGTAACAAAATTTATAATGGTCAATATTGTTGATAAAATTCATCGTAATTATTGGTAATTTCATGTCAAATCAACCTTTTTTCTTGCAAAAACCGATTTGTCTGAAAATTGTAAAAAGTTATACAAGCGTTGATTTACATTACTTAGAAATCTGTTGGGTTGAATCAACTAAAATTTATAATACATATTTATAATATAATATATACAAAAATATATATAATATAATAATATTTTTAATATTATAATACTTAACCAAATGTTTCTTTACGACAACCAAATTTTGGTTGACTCAACCCTTTACTTTTCTGAGTGTTATCTTATTTTTTCTTATTGCCAAATATACGTAAGTTTTTATTGTATTTTTTATGAATACATTAATTTCAATGTCTCAGATTTATTTATTACACTACGCAATTCACACACACACACACACAAATTAAGAAATTATTTTGATCATTTTTTAGATATAAATAAAATTCACTGCTTTACGTATCTCTCATGCTATTTCTATCGTTTTTCCAAACGTTTTTCTGTTATGATAAAAAAAACGAGTTCTACTAAGGGACGTTAATACAGAATTTTTTTTAATTCAGAAACATGTTCAATACTTTTAAAAATCAGCATCAAAATTTGCTGTTTTTTCTTTTAACGAAAGAATTTTCTGTTAGTTGACACATAAAAAATATGTTACTATACATAAATTTAATATATAATTTCACATACATTTCCGTTAGTTTGGATATAATAATTTTGGCGTTAACATATTGCTGTTTATTTGAAACGCGCAAGCACATTTCCACTGAAACTCCCTTTGCCAACAGAAAATTAATGCCGTTAATTCATTCAGACGTTGTGCAATTAATTATCAAAATTATTTTAAAAAACGTGCAATCTCGAGTGTAATTTGCGATAATCGTGAATGAACGGACGTACTCATTCAGTACGCATGCTATTTTCGTGCACTCCGACAAGTTGTGGGAGCTGTTTTCCAGGGTTGGCGGAGAATGTGAAGTTGTATTGTTTTCAACTAAATAATTATAATGCTGTTTATTTTAATAATATCTAATATAGAAATATCATTTCCCAACTTAATTTAAATTCGCTAATCAATTATGTGTACAATTTTTTTTCTTCGTTCGATTTGTGAAATTCTCCGTGTTTTTTGGTAAACAAATGAAAGTTATTGACATTTAACTGCCGGATCAACCAAACCGACGTCCTGCGAATGTTGGAGCAACAGTAAAACGTTGCTCCAACGTCGAATAGACATGACCGAACGACGAAAATATGACGCTGCACGAGAAGAAAAAATAGACAAATTTCGCTTAAAAGAGTTTCATAATTCAGTGAACAACTGTTCTGTACACAATTAGTTACAAAATTTGTATCGATTTGGCGTGGTATATACTACTTTTGCAAGCTGCTTATATGAAAATGGTCCAGACAGCTCGCTAAAAGTGTAGATGATTCTATGTAAAATTGGTATAACGTGGTTATTTACTGAATTTGTCTAATTTTTCTTTCCGTTTAGATTCGTTCCCTTCCGTGAAGTCAAAATTTAACTTTATCAAATTTAACGATCAACATAAAATACAATACTTGGTTATGAAATGCATTTATTTTTACGTCATACGTCTTACTTTCAACGAATCGACATTCAACATAAATCATTCAACATAATAAACTGACGAATTCAACATAAATCTAATAGACAAACCGATGATGTTCCATGATAAGACATCGATCTTCCAGCTAAAAACTCATTAATTTGTCCAACATATCTTTTCGACAATTCACCCCGAAACTTGACTTTTAACGGACCCATCTAAGGGACCTGATATGTCAATAAGTACTTTGTCATAAAATGAAAGAAGACTAAAATTACGGAGAAAAATCCAAGAAAATCTGTTTGAAAATTGGTTACAAATTACAATACTGATATATTAAATCTGGTACAAACCACAAATCTTTTGTTTCTTTCTTGGTAGTCTAGTAAATTGTTTAAAAACTGATAAAATATTGGGTCATTTTATAGACGCTGCAATATCGTCTTTTATCGTTGTTTTTATTGTATTTATCGACGAAATTATTTTGTGTTAAAAAATCCAATACCCCACCATCCGAGGTTTGAAACGCTTGCCTCCGCCGTGACAGTTCAACAGTTATACCCCATGCCATCAATCCTTGCGCGAAACAACTACATTTTACCAACTTTTCTTCTGCATATTAACGTTTTTAAATGTTACTAGACTGGTCTTCCAATTCATCGATGACGTATAATAGTACATATATAATAGTATAATTTTGTTTTCTTTTTATAGACTTGAAGAGGGCCTACAATTGGCCGAAAAGTCGTCATTTGAAAATAAAGAGAAATATGAAATAACAAAATTGTTATTTTTCAAATAATGTCCAAAAACATTTGTTCCGTTGGTCAAGAAATAGGAAATTGATTTTTGCAACGTATAATAGTACGCAACATTGTATACAATAATAAAAAGATGTCAATGTATGCTATTTTTTCGACTTGTCCCAGCTTTAGGTGGCCAATCTAATAAGTTGCAATAGGAGGTTTTTCATCGTGTAATAAAATGTGTTATCGTTGACATCATTGCCTACGCTGATCTACTTTGACGGCGATTCGCACCTGTCGCTTGTTTTATAAATTGACCAGGTGCATCCTTGTTGGTCCGGAGTCAGCATCGCCGTGGCCGACTGATCCGCATAGTCGAGTTTCTTGCTCGCGGCGTCTGCGCTAGAGGTACCCCTACCCCCAACCAGAAAAAGCACTGGAGTGCGACTTGGTCCTCATTTGGCCCAGTGGCGCCAAAGACTCGGGCTGGATCACGCAAAACCGACGATGGACACGTCGGCTCAGTGATCCCTCTTTTCACGCCGCGTGCACGTCGTTCTACCGCCCTTAACTCAACCCTCAGTCTGTGCCGTGAAAGTCTATAAACCTATGAGACCAGGATCGAAAATAGTTGCCGTATAATTGGCGCTGTCGCGACGCGTTCTTTTTCGTTGATCCGGACCGGTAATTGCCGATCGCCATGACGAGCGATCGATAGTTCGGTCGACCGCAGGTAGTCATTCTCAGCGACTAATCCTAAGAAAATTTATAAAATTTAGGTCAAAATTACTTTAGTTCCTCGCTTGTAATCATTGGTAACATATTTCGCGAAGTTCCACAATAATTTTCAATCTCTGAATTTTCGTGGCGATAATGTCGAAGAATGCAAAGCATATTTTTGAACCCGCGTTTCAAATCAAACTCTTTTTTCAATTTAATCTGACGTGTACGTGACGGAAGTGCACTTAGATAAATGACTCTTATTATGACAATCTATAATGCACTGTCTACAGTCTCCGACTGTAAAAATTATAATCTACAACTCTACGGTTCGGTTTGAAACTCTTAGATTGTTGCAAAGAAATTTAAAAAAAGACGTGAACTAAAAAAGCAAACTTAAAAATTTTTGTTTCAATAAGTACAGAAACATTACATTTGTAAATTGAAAAAAATATTTTTTGTAATAACGTAGAATCAACACTCCCATTCACAATTGTCATTTTGCGCACTTTTCAGTCGCACCTAAAAAATCATTTTGTATATAAAATTGTTTGAATAATAACCAATGATAGTTCATTTTGTTTTTAACATCCAATAGAAACATTTTGAATTGTTTAAACATACTATTTTTACTATTTCATTTTAAGGCATTTTTTATGTTATATATATGTAATTAAGACACTTTTGGTATGTCATACATAAGTAATATGCTTTACTGTGTAGTAATTATTGTAGTAATTGTTACGATTTTTGCATCGTACCTTTCTGTTCTGAGAAAGAATCATGCTACTACGTCATAATTTCAAATACAATAAACAGTATTTTATCAACCTTCCGTTATTGTAATAATATAAATTCATTCGAAGAAAAAAAAAAAAAAAAAAAAAAAAAAAAAAAAAAAAAAAAAACAAAAAAAAAAATATGAATTTGAAAATGAAAAAATAACATATCTCAATAAAAAAAAAAAAATACCAAGCAAAAGAAGTAAATCAAGAAGAACTATAAGGTCCACGTCTGAGAAAAAAAAGTAAACTACAAAATTAGACGACATTTGGAGACGAATAAGTAATAGAATCTCGATAAAGCACAGCTGTACCCGTAACTCACTGCCGAGCGA
>JABFOV010006253.1:0-10927 GCA_022817685.1 Aradophagus sp. ZL-2020
GATTATCACGTTGCATATTTATTCCATACTATGAAGTTGCAATATACGATTTTAAAAGTTCAAAATACACTTCCAACTGAAAAGTATTCTTATTATATTTATGGTAAAAAGTATCATCGAATCCACAAACCATTAAGATGGCGGTGCTCGTCATTTAATAATGATTAAAGTTTGTTTAATGGCCAGGCGATTGCATTGTATGCAATTTTATCGCGCAACAATTAATTATGAATTTACATTTTCATTGTGATCCGCTGATGTTTTCAAAGTGATGAATGGCAGTTTAATATCATAAGGGTCCTAATTTTGTAATGAGGATTATATTGTGATGAATGAGACTTGCAATTAACACTGTGAAATACGGGAAATAAAATTAACTATTGTGTGAAGATGATTTCATCATTTTGTTCAATCTTGCGCCAAATCTTGCACTCGTGGAAGGTTTGAATTTTTATATTTTCAGTTAACTGTCTTTAAAATATAAATTGATAATCGTCACTTAAGAATAAAAATAAAAATGAACGTAAGCATACTTATTTAAAGAAAAAGATAAATAAATACAACCAAAAACAACGTACGTTTGATCAATTGGTAATCTTCGTGCGTGTCCCATTTGAATGTCTGGTTGCTCGTCTTTAAGGGGGAGATATCATGATTATTTCATTCAGTGTAATGCCATACGGCAAATCGTAGGACACAATACAACGCAGGAATGACAAATCGAAATATGTTATAACAAATGCAAATTTACTTTCATATTTATAAACAATTTCTATTTCGCATGTCTAATGAAACGTTATTTAAAAAACGGTTTAATATTTGATTCATTCGATGCAATGTAAATAATGCCGGTTAATTTATAAAAGCTAAATTAAGAGTTAATTAAATCGTCGATAGCAATATATATAATTAAATAATCGAATTTAAAATTACATTTCTACACTTGGCAAATGATTCGGTTAAACACGAAATTGATTAAAACTACCCAATTAACTTAATTTCATCAATTTCACTCGTCATTCCGGCATTCCTTCCCAACTCATTCCGCGTTTGTACATGCCAGATTTTCAAATTTAGGACTGATTATTTTAATGTGACTGAAGTTGCAAACGTTTTTGCAATGTTTATGATAAAAAAGCATCTCTGAAACATCCATCCTCTTGAGGCGAGTAATTTCGAAACGCATAGTCAAAGTCATTAAAAGATGTGCAAAAAGTTTGCAACGTTTAATTACAACGAATTTGGACTTGGAAAAGTCGTTATTAAACAATTTGCAAAAAGATAAAGCCATTCGAAAGACAATATTGTTTTTTTGCAAACTGATGGACGAAATTTTTCCAGGCTAGAATTCGTTGCAATTAAACGTTGCAAACTTCATGCACATATTAATTGTTTCGTATACTTTCTTCATTTAGAAATATACGTTTTTCGATGAAAAATTTATGGAATTTGGAATTCGTTGCAAATAAACGTTGCAAACTTGCTGCGTATATTGAAAAGGCTATTCGTTTCATTGCAAAGACGCGTTTCCAATTTCACTGCCATCATCAGTGACCGATTAACTAATGATCGCAAATCATGCAACATCGAACGGGCTCGCAGCGCCGATGAAATAACTGATTAACAACGGTGCCGCCGAGTCGTTTGTCATTGGACGGTTGATGGCCCGACAGGTCTTAACCGCGATTACTTTCCCGCGACTGGAAAGACACTTTCTCGCGGCAAGTCGGAAGATTACGGCCGCGGCTCTCGGCTTTCCGGCGCGAATTTCAATGCGACCTGTCGCTCGTGACCGGGCTCGCCGGCCGACTTTTCAATCGCCCGACCAGACTCCTCTCTCGGATTCCCATTTCCAATTTTATACGTGCCGCTAACGAGAAAGTGATTTCGGGAAAACACCAACGTGCTCGTCCTCTTTTCTCCGTTCCTTTTTTCTTTTTCTCCTTCTTTTTTTGCCTCTTGCTTTGATTCCCGGTTGTTACTTTTTATGCCGTCCAACGTCGCCGATTGGTCGCGACAATTGGATCGCAAATTAAACTCGCTTCCGAAGCGTAGTCATTGAGCAGCCTCACGAGGCTAAGGATAGGTCGTTTGTCTCGGCTTTTCGTCCAATCTCATCAGGTTCAATGCTTTGACGTGTTCCGTTTAATTTTGTTTATGCTGATTAAAGAAGTCAGCGAATTCCACTCGCCACCAAGTTCAAGTCGAAATTCGTCGTTCGATTTTCCCCGCTTTTAACTACCGTTTGATTTTACTCGTCATCTTGTCGGCTGTCCGCGAACGAAATCACGAATTCCCGGAACTTTTAAAACATTCAAAAACGACTGCGCAATGTCGAACAAGACATGAAATTGTACCCGAATCGAAATTTTCAACCTCTTTAAATATAAACAAGGATAGAGAAATAAAAAGTTTTATTTCATTTATTCTTTTTTATCTTCAGAAATAATTATTTGTGTTCTATTTAACACCTTCAAGTTTTCCCATGTCTCGTTATTTCGTCCTTTCTGTTAATGCAATCGATCGCCAAAGCGATGTTTTGCTTACATCATCGATGCACGCTTTTGAAAATTCGCGGATGCGAAAAGTTGATTGAAATTGAGTCGTCGGTGGTAAAACGTTGATCTCATTCCGGCGATAACATCCTTTTCGGGCATTCGGAATAACCATACGATGCTGCCGGATTAATCGAGCGGCGTATTAACCAATAAAATTTCACAGTTATTTTATAGCGCTGTTGTCGCAATTTATGGCGCGTGTTTTGATTTTATCCCGCGGAAGCGGCCGTAAAAAGCGCCGCGGTATGTAAAATCAATAGCAAGAAGTCGATTCGGCAATCGAAAGCGCCATCTGGCCGAGGCGCGTACCACGCGTAAACCATCAATTCCAATACAACTTGTTTGCAAAACAGATGCATTTTTTAAATACCATTTTTCAATGTTTATTCGCTATTCGGTTTGTTTGCTCCTTCATTTTATTTATTGACTTTTAATTCCCTCGCAAAGTCGTCGATCGCTTTGGAAAAACGTCCCCGAGAAATATTATTTTACATTCAGATGAACTCGCCAGACGAGTTGTTTCCGATCGTCAAAATGTGACGAGCGAAAATTTATAATCTTAGACCAGTGTTCCCGAATTGATGAAAATAATAACTTGTAACAACGATCAAAAACAAATATGACAACTTTTGGTACAAAAATAGTGGATCATTTAATAGCGTTTTAATTAGCATATAAAAACGCGTCCTATGAAAACAATGTCATTTTCATTAAACGACTTCAGGATTTAGGATTCAACGTTTACTGCCCTTATCCTTTATTGTTCGGCGCAATTTGCAATCTTTCAACCGCCGCGAGGCCAGCAGTGCGAACTTGC
Source organism: Aradophagus sp. ZL-2020 (assembly GCA_022817685.1). Lineage (NCBI taxonomy): Eukaryota > Metazoa > Arthropoda > Insecta > Hymenoptera > Scelionidae > Aradophagus > Aradophagus sp. ZL-2020. The sequence goes on from JABFOV010006253.1 coordinate 3,376, forward strand.
TTCGTACGCATTTTGCATAATTAATCAACATTCATGAAAGAGGTTATAACTTTTGATAATTATACGCGATTTAAATAAAATATTGGACTAAAAAGGTAAAGTTGTTTGGATAAGTTTTCGTGGCTAATTTTAACTTGACCAGCCGAATGACGAAAACGTTGGAATAATTTAGTATTAACTGTAATGTATTCAAATGAAAATTATAATGCAAGACGACGCCTAAATGAATAACTTTGCTGCAACTTTCGTAATAAATGACGAGTCGGGGAAAGAAATGACTCGTTTGTTTGCAAACAAAACAATCACGCTGAATGTATCTATGAAGAATTCCGCAAGTATTCGATACAATGACGAATTATCGTTATTTTATAATGAATTTTCAATGGATTAATACAATGTATAAAGAATTGACAGAAAACATTTATTAGTCAACGAAAGTAAAATCTGATGCACTTGTTTTCATACAAAACTAATAGTTTTTGATTGAATAATTTTACAAGAAGAAGCTAGAATATTTCAATGTGTGAGAATATATTTTAAAAACTAAACTTTCGCGTCAATTTCAATGCAATTTCAAGGCAATTGTACCCCTGTGCGAGGTCAGAGTACAAGACTTGGCATCCACGAGCAGCTTTACAACTAATTATGACAAAGAAAGCAAGTGCCAACGAAAGGAAGAGGAGGAACGTCGCGTTTGACGAGCGCGTCTGTTTAGCCTCGATTTTCGCCGGCCGAAAATCCGCGCGCGAACTTTGAATTAGAAGAAAGCCTTTAATTGCGCGGTTTTTCGGGGACGCAAACGCGAGCCGAGGAGGTGGCCTCGGAGGAGCGAGAGGCGAGAATAATGGCACTTGGTCAACAAAAGAAATGATCGGCCGGGGGCTGTGCATCAAATATGCTCTTTGTCGTATCACGTGGAAACGCCGAATGGCAAGCACGAGAACGACAAAAGCTTGAAAGAAATCACCGCGCGTGCAACGCAACGCCGCCGGAATGACAGCGCGCAACAATGAGCAACACAGGCAAATGCCTCTCCTTTCGCGTCGCCTCCTATTTATTAACTCCGCCGAGGCTTTAATTACGACTCGGCTCGTCTTATTGTCCCGTTTTCCGCCGCGCGTTTCAATATTCGTGAAAACGTTGAGAAAAAAGAGGAAGGAAAGGAACAAGAGCAAAAAGAAAAAGACCGTGCAAAAAAGGACTTTTTCGCGCAGCCGCCCTCGAGATCTCGTGCGCGAGAAGTTTGCAACGTTTCTTTGCAACGAATTCCGAATTCCATAAATTTTTGATCAAAAACAATATACTTGTCACGAAGAAAGTAAACGAAAAAATTAATTATTTCATTTTTTATTTCGTTGATATAAATTCAAGTTGTAATTTTGATTGTCGATGGACGAAATTATATTTTATTAAAAATTCATGTGCATGAAGTTTGCAACGTTTACTTGCAACGAATTCCAAATTCCAAAAATTTTTCATCAAAAACAATATACTTGTCACGAAGAAAGTAAACGAAAAAATTAATTATTTCATTTTTTATTTCGTTGATATAAATTTAAGTTGTAATTTTGATTGTTGATGGATGAAATAATAATTAAATAAAAATTCGTTGCAGACTTCTTGCACATGAAATCTCGCCGTCTCTTCCGCTTATAATCCACTTGCGCGGAAACGACTCTCGCAGTCGGTTAATTATGTTAATTGCAACGTAACATGCCGGGACACCTTTCGGATTACCCTCGTCCCGATGATTATCGCGCGGATCGTGCCGGCTAAGCGGTCACCCCGGCCGATGACAAATGGCCGATGACATTTTCTGCCCGAGCTCCAACTCCCATAACCGTTCGTCTTACTTTGTTACGTATTCACGTTCGGCTTTTAATTGCCGTTATCCTGTCAAGACATATTTTCTTGGCTTGATCACTTAGTATTTTGGATCAAGGAAACGTTTCTTGGCTCAAGAAAATTTATTCTTGGCAAAATATCAAGATAAATTTTACATTTTTCTGTAATTTTTGTTGGTAAAATTGTAGAAAAAGAAAGGAAAACCAAATTATACTTTGCACACTTTTTTCTCATTCCAAATTCGTTGATAAAAAAACATTTGCAACTTGAGTCACATTTTTATACGATAATATTATTTTGGCGGCAATTTTAAAATTTAAGCTTCGTCGTCCGGTTTATCCGCCTTTCGAAAGAGAAGTTTCCCGACGCAACAGGAAACAATGGTCCTCTTGTTCCGGCAGATAAAAGAGTGTAATGACGAATATGAAGCTACGCCATTGTCTAAACGTCACTGTCTAAAACAGTAATTTTTTCAGTCTATCTTCTCAGTAGAGATAATTTTGAGTTAAACTCGAGTTTCTTTTGAACGTTACATCCGCGGCATTATTTATTTCCGCAAATGGCTCGTTTTCGTCAATTCAATGCATTGTTTTTTCTTTTTTCCAATGACACCACTGTACTCGTTAATCATCACTCAACTACTCCTTTTTTCAATGGCTGATCAATGAATTAGTCCCGCAATTGTTTACATCCAACCAATCGGCGAAAACAACGTAGTAAATTATCCCGAACACGCTTCGCCGGTACGAATCAAAGCAGCAACGCCGGCATCGAATGTTCGACAATGTGTTTCGTTCAAAGCCCTTTTCTCGGCGCCAAACAAAATGCAATCACAATTCCAAGTTCAAACGGAAAAAGCCGACAAACGCATTATAACCTCAATCCACCGACAGGGGGACGGGCATTTGCACAATCAACATGGGGGCGCCACTGTCAATCAACGGATTATCCAATTCACGGATAACGCACTCGCAGTGTACATAACCTTATTTCACTCATTCCAACAAGTTTACTGTGTAGGCTGAAAAAAAAAAAAAAAAAAAAAAAAAAAAACGAAAAACAAAAAACAAACTAATCACGGTTGTTTGAAAAACACTTCACGTTTGCAACGAAATTTCAGAACGATGTACAGTTCATGTTACAAAATAGACGTTGTTTAAACCGTCGCGACGCTTGGAAAATTATTTGATTGGAATCATGTATGCCCCGCAAAATATTTCAAATGAAATGAATAACGTAATTTGAAGTCAATGAAAATACGGCAAAGTATTTTCAGTTGCGTTTACTTCAAATTCAGTGTAAAATTTTCTGCACGCTCATTGGTCGAAATAAAACAATCTAGCAATCTTGGTTCAAGTCATTACGATATGATATCGTACATAGTTTACTATCAGAGCTGCCGCTTAAAAATCGTCCTTTTCTTTCTACCTTGTAATTCTCGAATTAGCTACGTCTTTTTTTACTCCCTAAAAAGGTACCAAAATGGCAGCCCTGTTTACTATACGAAATCGTGCACGTTACAATACATGTTGTGGTAGTTACAATATGGTTTTCTCAGTCTAGTTTCATCTACATTATCTAGATAAATCTATAACCGAAACAATCTCAATAGATAAAACAAAGTACCGACTGTTTACGTTACCAAAAATTAAACTTCTTCCACCAGTTCGATCGTCGTTCTGTACGCGTTTGTAATAGACGTAAAAAAAAAAAAATGATTGGTCAATGAAATGTGGTAAAATCGTGTGCAGGCAAGCACGTGTTGTAAGTACCGATGAAGAGACTGGGGTGGTGGAAGTGGGAGAGGAGGGTGGGGGCAAATTGTTCGAGCCTCGGTCGGAAGCGAGTGATTTATCGGCGGCGCGTTAATGTGCTTTCGGCGAGTGTATACGTTTCATAGACTGCCGTCGTCGTCATCGAATCATTTTTGCGGAATTACGAGAGCGGCGCTTGAAAAATTGTTTACGGCCGGCTTTCGATCGGCCGCGCCGACGTTTCGATAATTGATCGGCCGATCCAAGTTTCGGGGGCCGCGATGTTAATCGATGAAACGTTTTTCGCGCCCCGCGATAAACCGACGAAAAACGATTACCGGCCGCGACGAACGATCGACGACCAATCATCGATGTATTGCGTTTAATTGATAAACAATTAGCGCGGCGATTAATGACAACTTGCCGGCGAAATCGATTAACCAATTAATCGTTATTCCCCGACATCCACTGGATTATACAATTTTAATATTCATACCTCGCCGCGGCTATTTAAATATCCTTTCGCAACGTATAATCAAACTTGCTGATTAGCGATTTTCATTATTCGACGTTTGGAAAGTCGGTTTTAATAGATTGGCATTTTTAACGCCGCGCGCAATAAAGCGAAAGAAAAAATGTTATTGCGCGTTTGATATTTAGTGACACTATTCTTACAACCGCGTTTTCAACGTGTAATTAAAAATGTTACGTCAGAAGATTTACGTTCGTCGTTAATTCGAGTTTCGGTCGATCGAATTGTTTGTAAGTTCTGTCAATTTCGATGAACAACAAGTTTTGTACGTTTATAATATACGAGTTAGAAGTTTGAAAAATTATTGTACAATTTGTGTTTGTAAAAAAACCGACCAAACAATACACGAAATAATAAGATTAAGTAAAGTAGTCAATAAACGTCAGTATTGATGTATTTTTGTTAAATGATAGAAATCTTACGAAGAAAACAGCAATTTTTTTTCATAGACATTTGTCCAAGTTCAAACCCGTTTTATGTGTACGTACGGAACTTCTTGTACATATATTTCGAGACTTCGAGACTTCGAATGGTTGACGATTACTAATTTTCCTGGCGACCCCTTCCATTTCTTTCCGATCGAATATACATTGCCAACGCTTTTAATTACAACGTCATTCGTTTAACGTGCGATTGTTTTCAAAACACCCACTACTCGTTGTAAAATGAAATCTGTACACACTCTTTCCCCATCGATTAACAATTTCCAGTTATTCCTTTGACGGTTGATTGAAGTTTGTTTGATACCGGCTGCGCCGAGATAAAAAGTGCCTCTTCAATATTAACTGAATTAAATCGCCAATCTGTTTCATTATCGTTGCAAAATTGAAAGAAAAAAAGAATGTTTTTTTCTCAATTAAATTCCGTTTGATGCGTTTTCAATTTTTACCTCACTTTTTACTCCCTCGCGAAAGTTTAATTCAATATTTGCGAAAAACCGTGAATCGAAGCCAAACATCGAAAGAGACGAAATTACGTAAAAGAAATGGTCAGCAAGAGAAACTGCGTGTAAAATCTCATAAGCTCGTCCGCGACGTATTGTGGATTATCGCGTTAATCGTGTAACCGTTCCCGCGAGTTGCGTAATTTTGCGCGAAACGCGGCAAAGTAAATAACATTTAGAAATTACATGCAGCCAATTTTATGCGCAGCAAGTTTGCAACGTTTATTTGCAACGAATTCCAAATTCCATAAATTTTTCATCGAAAAACGTATGCTTCTAAACGAAGAAAGTATACGAAACAATTAATATGTGCATCAAGTTTGCAACGTTTAATTGCAACGAATTCCAACCAGGAAAAATGTCGTCCATCAATTTGCAAAAAAACATATCGTCCTTCGAATAGCTTTATGTTTTTGCAAATTGTTTAATAACGATTTTTCCAAGTCCAAATTCGTTGCCATTAAACGTTGCAAACTTCACGCACATAAATTCATGTACATGAAGTTTGCAACGTTTAATTGCAACGAATTCCAGCCTGGAAAAATGTCGTTCATCAATTTTCAAAAAAACATATCGTCCTTCGAATGGCTTTATCTTTTTGCAAATTGTTTAGTAACGATTTTTCCAGGTCCACATTCGTTGCAATTAAACGTTGCAAACTTCACGCACATAGAATTAATTACGTCGTTTTATATCGCGTTGATATAAATTTATGTTCTGATTTTGATTGTTGATCGACGAAATGATAATTTATTAAAAATTCGTTGCAAATAAACGTTGGAAACTTCTTGTACATCCAATTTTTCGTTCAATGACGTTGTTAACGAAAAAGAAATTCGGTAAGAAAGTAGCGATGGCTCGATAAAAACGTCAACGAGCGAGTGGATTTGCGAGAGAAAAATGTGCTTCTCGGATCGAGACCGCCGATCGATGTTTGAAACGAACGCGAGATTCTAATTAGGCGTCGCGTCGCGCGCGGTGTAATCTGATTTTATAAAGTAAGCCGTCGCGTTTCGGAGCAATTACTGACAACTGCGGATCAATTACTAATGACGTGTCTGGCCCGATATAATTCGGCGCGATTGTCGATCGTCATTAATTGACGACTCGGTAATGGAATTCGATAAAACAGCGGATTTGCGTCCGCCCGGCGCAAACAACTCGGCAATTTTCGCGAAACGAAATCAAATCACGGCGAATCAAGGTAATTTGATAAACGCGAGTCACAAGACGCCGGCAATATTGTTTGTCGCGCCCCGCTCGGCGCGACGTCGCTCGTCAAACACTTTAATCCGATGTTGTTTCGTTCGGCGGAAAACGTTTTCGAACATTGACACTGACAGTTTATTTGTGTAACGGAAGACTCAAACGAGAGGAAATACGCTTCGTGTTTCATACTCTCCGAAAAAAAAGGGGAAACAAATTGAATTGACAAAAATGTTTATATTGAGAATAAATAAGGTGACGTGAATTAAGTTGACGTTCAAAGTGTCGAAATCAAAAGACGCGGTAGTGTATCGCGCCAAGTACAAAGCGAGACTGTTACTTTGCCGTTGCTTTATGTACGAGACAGGCTTATAAATTATAAACGAGAAGATTGTAATGCGTAAAAACAGATTAAATGTTACTTTAATTAAAAAAATATCAAATAAAAGTTACAGTTAAACTAAAAACATTAAATATTATAATAAAGAAAAAACGCTCTAAGAACAATGAATTTTAATTCAAAAAACGATATGTTTCTTAAAAAAGATAAAAAGTAATGATAAACAAAAAACTTGCGTTTCATTTCGCCTCGTCGAAGCTTAATGTTTCTTATCACTCGATCCAAAGTAATTTGTTTCCAAAAAATTGTATCCACAAAAGTGTCATACCATCAAAAAAAAATAACTTCTTGAAGTTTCCAACGATTATTACTAAACGACAATGAATTCCGGTATACTTTTCTTTATACAAATAGTAGTAATTTTTGATTGGATAAATTTACAAGAAAAATCCAGAATATTTCAATGTTTAAGAATACAATTTGTTTATTTTTGATTACAATATAAGTTACTAAATTATGAATGATTAATTTTCGTTTATTAACAAACGTTGGAAACTTCAACTCCACAAAAAAATGGATATTAAAATTTGTTTCTTCACACATTGCTCCAAACGTTCCCGAAGTTGCAATAATTTTCTACTTTACGTAATCGCAAGTTGCCGTTGCCGAACACTTTGGCATTCAAAATCATTTTGCGAAAAAAAAAAAAAAAAAAAAAAAAAAAAAAAAAAAAAAAAAAAAGAGAAAAATGCCAAAACACAACAAAAAAAACAACAAAATACAACGAGGCGACGGGCAGGGGCGCCGGAGCACCACATGTCCCCAACACAAGCACGCGCCGGGAGCGGCGCGTGTCGGGGGCGGCGTGGGGCCGGGCGGAGGAGCGACCACACAGAAACTAGCGCAGAACGCAACAGGTGCCAGCGTGACTA
>JABFOV010006254.1:0-10926 GCA_022817685.1 Aradophagus sp. ZL-2020
AAATGGAATGTATATCGTGATAATCATGTAATTTTACATGACGAGTGTAAAACGTAGTGTCTTCGCAATATCCGCCATGACAGCTGATTTACACTCAGAATGTATTTTTTCGTGTCAGTCGGAAATAATACACTCTGCCTGTAATATGACATGCTGTGGCATGGCAACTGTATTCCATGCCTAGGCATGCAATTTTACAGCGTTTTTTTTACAGTGTATGTATACATATGCTGTTTTATCAGGGTATAAAATAGATGATAGAAGCGATTTTTCAAGCAATTTTGCTTTGATAAAAGACAAATAATAATTGTTTCTATTTCGCTTCAGTTGCAATCAAAACACAACGCCGTTTGTCAAACGTGACTTCAAATCGACACTAAGCATTTTCGAGTTTTAAAGGAAAAATGTCTAAAGCAATCAAGATAGCTTTTTAGGCACGCTGTCAAAGAAAAATTAATTTTTTTACTCAAAAAATCATTTTCTTTAATTTCTCTTGATAAAATCATTGAATTTAAAAATCTTATGTAAAATGAAAAGACTAATCTTAGCAACAAAATCTTGAAGAATCGCATTAAATTGATTGTTCAGGTAATTGGTATTGCACACACAAACAGGATATATCAGCCGAAGAAACGAATTCTTGGTTAAAGTAATAATCTATCTTGATGTTTTGCCAAGAAAAAAATTTCTTAGACCCAGAAATTGAAATATCTTGAAGCTAATTTATCTTGACAAGAAAAAGTATACTGAAGAAAAATTAAATTTCACACAAAAAAGTTTACGTTTCAAAAAAAAAAAAATGATAGCGAAATTTTGTAATTTTTCAATGAAGAATATATTTTTCACGAGTGTCGTTTACCTTACAATTTTAACGTTCACATTGATTACCTAAACATTCATATTGACTATTTAAATTAAACACTTTTGATTATTCTATTATTTAAACACTTATACGATACATTCTTCATCGTCTCCGGATATTTAAATTGACTATCCGAAATAGTTCTTTTAACCATCTTTTTTTAACAGACTACGTCAGTATACTCGGTATACCGACAGAAACTAAAAGCATTTCCTACAATCTTGTCATAAAATGTACCGAACGCGTAGTTTCGGAGATAAATTCTGCGGCACAAAGAAACAACTAGTTAACTCCAATTATCAAAAACATTGAATTTAAACTAATTTCACCATTTTTTCTATCATCTTTTCATTCTGACAAACTGAAATTGTAAAAACAGATCAATTTTTCAAATTACAATCCAAACAGAAATCATAAAATCAATACTTGAAACGCATATCGAAAGCATTTAACGCATTTTTCCCAATTTCACAAATAGCGGAGTTAACTGGTTTTTCCTCATAACCACAGAATTCACCTTTAATTGTAATTCAACGTTCGACGCATTGTTCTCAAAACGACCGCGTGATCCGTGTAATAAAAAGCTATCATTTACCACGAGTGTATTATTAGATCAAACCCTACCGCGATCGAATCTTGACCGATTCACTGCACCGAAGAAATGCGCACCCTCGGAGGCGAGCGCTCGGTTCGAAAAGTGCTCGACGGCCAACTTCGCCGGCGAAAATCCGACGACACGCCCTCGAAAACAATGATGCCAACGCGAATAATTGCCGGAAAGCCCTCCATGGCCGCTAATTAATTTGTCAAAATATATTTCGTAACATCCCGCGTGCTCAGCCACGCTTGTACGTGTTTCCTAACAAGCTCGGGTATTTACCCGTGGCGCCCGTATCGCACAATGGGGGTAATTTTAATTGACATTAAACAGCTCCCTTTGAATAAAGAATGCCGTCTGGTTTTGGCGCGCTTTAGCCCGCTATTCAAGGAGCCATGAATATTTCACGGTCAAAGCAGCCCCGGCGATCGATCGCGCGCGCGCGGCCGATCCATTTTTATGGCCGACCGGCTCTTGTGTTATTAATAATCGCGAGGTTTTAATTAGCCCGCGGTGGGCTGTCAAATTGCCGCCGGGCGAAACGATTGTCGCGCGATCAATTATCCGAGCTGCGGCTGTCAATCGAGCCACTCGAGCAGGCGCGGGCTGGGGATAAGTTCGCGATCTTTGCGAACGACACCGAGATAAAAGCCCGCGTCGAGCTAACGCCAGGATTCCAGTTAGGCAAGTTTCGGGGAAAAAGAATACTTCGTTTACTGTTGTTCTGAAGTTCTGTAAACTCATTACATGATTCAATGGTTTGCTTGTTCAGGCTCGTGGCTATGGGAGGGAAATGACAGGGTATCGGGTGATGAGACGAAGGAAATTCACAGTCATATTTTCATAGTTTTTCTGGTCAAAAAATGAAGTATGTATTTTTGGGGAACAAGGTAATGACGATTATAAATTGATGAAATTGAGAAAAATTTGATGCCACGAGAATGAATAACTGACTTTACAACTAGACCTCGGATTACGTGTACATCTTTTTTTCATATCGCAAAAATAAACTAATACACTGAGAAAAATGTCCTTAAAATTTGCATTGAAGTAAAAGGATTCTTTTTGCACGAAAAGAATCCATTTTCAAGTAAAAGGAATCCTTTTGTAGCAAAACGGCGAATTTTCCTTCAAAAGGATATTTTTCTGAGTGTATGTTGACTTTAAAATTAACATTTATTATTTAAAACATAAACAAAAATTGTTAGTCCATTAAAGTTAATAATATATTTATAATTTTTCCCGTAATGTTATGACCATGTACTTAGCACCCCTCTTTCTCTAAATGAAGTTTTCGACAAAAAATCGAAATTTTTCGAAAGTCGTCAGATCGGGTTAAATGCAACGTAATTTACACCACTGCACTTCAGAGAGTGTACACACTGTAAAAAAAAAATGTAAAATTACATTAGATATTATGTAAAATTACAGTAAAAGTGTAAAAGCTAACCAATGAAATCGCTGCTTTTTGAAAGGAAGCCATTTCATTGGTTTTACATTTTTACTGTAATTTTACATGATATGTAGTGTAATTTTACATTCTTTTTTTACAGTGCAGACAAAGTTTCAGACAACTTCGTAAAAAAATATACACTCTTTCAGGTCCAGAGAATTAATAATATTCAGATTAATTAACCTAATAAATTATGTTTGCAAAAATAAAAAAAAAAAAAGTAAAAAAAAAATTAGCAGGGAACAGTGTGTGTGACAGGCAGTATACTCAACCAATTCGCAAACCAGTTTCTAAATCTGTCGTTTTCTTAACTTCCTGAAGGAAACTTCCTTGCGAGGAAAATCTGCGATCGAGATTCTTGTTTTACGAAAGAGATTCCATGAAAAACTTACGACGCGCTACGTTATTAATGTAACTTGTGGTGTGTCGTACATCAAAGATAATTTCTTCGACAATCTGCGGTAGGTCTCGCTGGTTGCGTTGTGAAATCTGTTTACAGGCTTAAAGTGATAATTCAAGTCCGGATCTACGGAATTCTACGGTCTTCTTAATTTATAAAGTTAATTGATTCATTTACTTATTGTAAAATTAATTATGTGACTCTTTAGAAACACGATGAGTTTTATGGTAATTAGGCTTGCTTTTTTGATTGTTTATTTCGATGCAATCAAAACCATTTTCGCTAACGCATAAAAAACAATTTCTGGTAAAGGATACGAAAAAAATCCACTCCAAGTAAACGACATTGCAAATGCACTGAGAAAAAAGATTCGGTAGATTCAACCAAATCATTTGATTTAATTCCTTTAGTTACAGTCACTAAATCACCTGCGCATTGACTAATTTTTTTATTTCTGCGCATGTCATTTAGTAATTTAGTGAGTCCATTTGGTAAATTCAACGAAAATTTGGTTGATTCAACCAAATATTTAGTTGGTCAAATATTAACCCTGATGTTTGGTTGAATCAACCAAATATATTAACATATTTTTCTCAGTGTGAAATCACACGTTACTACAGATTCAGCGCATCAATTTCGTCCCACTTAAATTGTAAATGGCGCTGGTCGATGCCTCGCCTGAGTTGTAGATGGCGCACAATACCGATCGCCTTAATTTCGCAATATATAATAAATTACAATACAAATTGTCAAATTACTATTCGTACTCTATCGATTACAATGTAAAATAACAGTAACATCTACAGTATGTAACAATGTTTCCTCGAAGCACGAGGAATAAAAGAAAATAAATCATAAGCGACGACAAAGATCACGATTCTTACGTTATATAATCTTTGCGGCTACAAACCTTCGACGCACAAAATCGAAAGGCTTCAGAAGCGGAAGGTGGGAAACTGGTTGCGAAAATCGCGAAAGTCGATCTGATAATGAGCGGCCGAGACAGGCCCAGCCGTGTTTTCTATGGTGTCGAGTTTCGAGAGTTCCCACACACCCGGACTGAAGCCGGAAGCGCTGTCATGTCATGTACGAGTCGGTCGTTCGACTCAATTCTACGGTGGAAACTGCGGGAGACCTCGGCGGGATATGCGCGTCCCTCTCATACGCACGCTCGGAAATAAATCTTTAGCAGGGTGTGCGATTAGTCGAAGGAGGGGTGGCACGGAGAAGGACGAAGGAGTCCGGCGAGGGGCGCGGGAACGCGCCGAAACGAAGGGACGGCGGTACGAAATGATTATTGCCGACACGAGGACCGCGCCGAGGAAATTATTAGTAGCCGCTGATTGAAGCTACTTGTCGGCCGAGAGGGTCCTAATGTGCCGACGAGACGCGGCCGATTGAGAAAGATTTACGTCGACAGTAATTATACTGTCTTTAATAGCGTTCTTATTTGTGCTCGAAGACACTTTTATTCTTTCAAGTTTTTTTTTTCTAGTAAATAGAAAAAAATAGTAAATAGTAAATAGATAGTAGAAATTACTGTCTACAACGTAAATTAATATTCAAGGTATTCAACTTGAATAATTAGGAAGCAAAATAAAATTCCTGGAAAATAATATCGATGTGATATTGGCAATATTAATTCGCGTGTTACTTTGTACTAGGTAGATATATTAGAATACTATTTAGTATGAGAGAGCGTTAAGAATCCGCTAATATTAAATTTTAACACTCGACAATTATCGGTTTCTGTATTGTAATTAAGTTTGAAATAATTAAACATCACATTCATCAAGGGTTTACCTTAAATTTAGCCGCAAATGGAAGTACCAAAGAACTAAATTTTGTTACTAAAAGTTGTAACGTTATGTGTAAAATAAATTCAAAATTGTAACATATAAATTAATAATCCTTCGATTCATAGGTAGTTTTAGAATAGTTAAATAATGACACGAGTCAAAAACGTGTGTTACCAGATGATATAACTAGATGTTCCTTCCCATGAATAACTGAAATATTATGACAGACAAATTCATATTTCTCTTAATACAACATTTAACCAAGTTTCATAAAACCTAATGATCAACGAATTAAAAATATAAGATAATGATATTCCCTAGAATACATTTCGCGTTGTTAAGAAATATTCACTAATCAATTATGAATGAAAAAACAATAAACTCTAATCCCGACTTACCAAGCAAAAGTCAAATCAGCGAAAAAAAAGACGCGAAAAGCCGACTCAAAAAGATTCGACCGCCGGGCATCCCTCGGAATGACAGCGAGCCGGGGCTGTAAATTAAATTTCCCCGACAATTCAATTCCATATTGCACGGCTCAAAGTGCATGAATAACAATAAACACTAATTTCGATATCCGCAATATTGGGTCGCCGTCCCACGAAGTCGGATTAACGTTGGCGCTCTGGAGTGAAAATTTCGAGGGTGGCCCGACGCGTCGCCCCTGATTCCCTACCAGGATGATATCGTCCTAACTATCCCACGAGTCGCTGTCCCCTGTCCCCTCCCCCCGGCCGGGTTCATTTTGCGTAAGGGGTCACCGCGCTCGGCCTGCGCCGCAAACGGCATATGCTGCACCTTCACCCGTCGCTGCCTCCCTCGGTCGCCGTAATCCGATTTATTATATATCGCGATTTTATCGAGATATCGATACGCAACCGTCTGGGATACGCCGCTAGGAGAGGGGGGGGGGGGGTATTAAACGGGCGCGATCGTGGCGACGCGCGTGACGAAGGGTGCGAATTAATGGGTTTGTTCCAGCCAACGTACGTGGCCGGGAGATAAGAGGTCCAATACTCCAGCTTACATCCAGCTCGAGTTACCGGATTACCAAATCCTGAGAACTTTGACGCGACCGTTACATCGGGTGAACTTTGATAAGAGTTGATCGCTAACGTGATGTTGTCAAAGTAAACATGTTCCAGGGTCAATTAGACCTCGAATGTTGTTGCTGGTCGTATGATGGAGGTACTTTATCTACGTCACGGCTTGAAATAACTGTATAGATTTGAGAAGTTGAGAGTAATTTTAATAAAAATGAGGGGGGGGGGGTTGATTTGGATAACCGTTGAATGCATTGCAAGCGAATTTTGGTTGGACTAACCGAATCGCAGGGTTAATATTGAACCAATTGAATATTGGGTTGAATCTATCAAATTATGGTTGAACCAATCAAATTGTAAGGTTTTTTTACCAACTTAATATTCCGTTGATTCAACCAGGTATACTAAATTACTAAATTATTTGCGTAGACATACGATTTTTTTCTGAGCAGGTGATTTGGTAATTGTAATTGGAATCAACCAAATCTTTTCTGGGTGTATAATCTGCAATACTATCTGATGTAATATATTTCACTTTCTTGACTTTACTAAAATCGACAATTACTAGCAAAATTTGACTTCTGGTTTCAAACTACCGAGTCTTTTTTATCAATGCACCTAACACCAATCAATAAATTCAAAACTCTATTTCAATCTTTTGTTGCCGCCTTCTACACGCAGAAAAATAAAACAGTAAATTTTCCCTTGAATCTGGTGAAGTGACCTTGTAAATATATAAATGCAAATAGTTTTTGATTATTTATGGAAAAATTAAACAGTTTTTAAAATACGTCGAACGCTTATAAACATTTGTCCCTTAATTAGAGGAAACGTTGATTTAAATTCTTCAAAATATTTCAATTGGTGTCCTTCTGAGTCCACTTTCCCACATTTCAAAAAAACTTTACCATCTTTTTTTCTGCACGTACTTACTTTACCACAAATCAACACTCGACAACGTGAATCGCCGCCAAGCGTTTCAAAATAATCGCATCAACATGGTGTTGGGTAAACAATCATTTCCCACAGCTGAACGCTAATTACGGCCAAGTGGTGTCTCGTTTTACACCCTTCCACACGTGATCCTAATTCTTTCCAGGCATCCGGGGGGACGAACGCCCTCGCCACAATTATCGCCGTCGTGACGAATCCTATCGATTCCGAAATTCGACGGCAGTTTTCAGCGTCGACAAGTAGGAGGAGACAAAAAGTGGCCGGCCAGCTGCAATCACCTTTCCTCCCTGAGCAATCAGCGTCTCAGACTCGACCTTGTCACATTCGAACGCGATGAATGCGAGCGCATGCGCGCTTCGTCGTGTAAGTGTCAATCACACACTAAGCATATATTTACGAGAAATCCAGTCAGGTCCTCCTCCCTGCGCGCCACCCTCGTCGGAGACACCGCAGCCGAGTTCCCCGACCCCCCGTGTGCTGCCGCTGTTGACTAAATAATGGTTTGGGGGAGGTGCGCTGTGTCAACTGCCTTGACAGCGCGAGATTTCCAGCTACGCGCCCAAGTGTGCGCGTTATGTACCACGGCCTGAGCACAACGCCGCCGCGCACAAAAGGGACCCGAACATGCCGGGACACTAATCTCGACGAGGTCCGAAATAAAGACGGACGATTGACGACGCAATTCGTTTGGTTTCTTACCAGGGTCGCGTCGGGTAAAAGTCGCCGGTTCGTGCGTATCGAGCTTTTTAAGAATAATTTTGGGTAGTGCGAATTTGCTTTTATATCCCGAGAAAGCACATCGCGATTATGTACGATTTACATCGCGATTTTGTACAATTTTTTACTGGACTGGTGTCTTTTTCTTAATTATACGGTTCTTGTTTGTTTTTATTGATTTAAATTCTATTTCTTTTTAATTGATTTATTGATTCATTAAATTTTTAAAATTGATATCATCCAACGACTCTATTATTTTCGGAGCGTTTTGATTACTTTATGTAGATAAAATTTCCAACGTTTGATAATGAACGAGAATTATTTTAATATAATTTAACAACACATCGATGGCTGGGAAGAAAAACCCCCATTCTCAAACTAGCAATGAAGAACAAACATTCTCAAACTGACAATGAAGAACCCCCATTCTCAAACTGGCAATGAAAAAACCCCATTCTCAAATTGGTAATGAAAAACCCCCATTCTCAAATTTGCAACGAAGAACCCCCAATCCGTATTCATTGCCAGTGTGAGAATGGAGGTTTTTCATTGTCAGTTTGAGAATAGGGGTTTTTCATTGCCAATTTGAGAATGGGAGTTTTTTATTGCCAGTTCGAGAATGGGGGTTTGTCATTACCAATTTGAGAATGGGGGTTTTTCTTCCCAGCCATCGATATATTGTAATTAGAACTGAAAATATTGTGTTTTGAAAGTTCATAATATTCATAATATTTCTTGTAAAATCATTCGATAAGAGTTACCATCGTTTATAGATGTAGAAAATTATATTAGATTTAATTTTCTTTTACCAATAAACGTTGGACATTTCAGAAGCATATTATTTTTCGATTACCAGTGTTCTTTTTATTCAAATGCACGAAATGTCGAAAGTCTTAGGCCGGATAAAAATTTTCTATAGTTTCGGACAGTTGTAAAAGTTGTAATATAAACTGCTCAAATCTTCAAAAATTTTTAATTTATTATGAAGAATTGTAATTTAAAAAGACACCAGCTCCGTGTAATCCGACATGATGAATCACCTCAAGACGATTTCCTAAACTATTTCGCCATCCAGTAAATCCAGTTTGTTTTTCACTCATTTAAAAATCGCATATTATGTTGAAAATTATTAATTACTCACCCAAAAATGTTCCGGGGTCGAGAATAAATCACAACAATGAACGAGATAACTGCTTCCTTCTGTAAATAAAAAATTAAATGTAATTAGAGTTTATTCGGGTATTGTTTATAATAATGAATGAAATGATTCGTTGCGGTATAAAATTTAATTAAGAACAGTTTTCTTCTCATTATATAAAAAACTCTTAATTATATCAAAGCGATAATTATTTTATTACGAAGATAATATTATTCGTGAGTACCGCAAAAAATTGCAACATAAACAAATAATGAATGATCGAAACAATGAAATAACTGAAACACATACGTGTAAATTATTAAATTTAAACATCGATCAATAATTTTCTTTGCCATTCTTCAAGACGTAATATACGGAACATTAAAATCCAACAATAAACCCGAATTTAAACTTTAAAGCGACTTTCTCAAATTGTCTTTGGGGAGTAATGCTTCAAGCTTAGTTTCAAGTCCCTCGAATCCCAACAGATTTCAATCTAATGTGTTTATCGCGATAAATGTGACAGGGGGTCGCAGATAAATAGCAAAACATTTGCGCGCGTACCTCTGGAGGAATAAAAGCTGCGGAATACGGCCTGATCTGTGTTTATGGTCACCAAATACCTCGGGATTTGCGCAATAAAAGTAACGCAACTTGGAATCTTTCACGAAAACACAGGCAATGAATTTTAGAAACTAAGTCGCATTATCTTCTGATTGACTGTATTGAAATAATAACATACATATTTTTTTACAAGGCTTATTGATGTTCTTAAAGTTTCCAACGTTTATTAGTAAACGAAAGTCAAAAATGATATACTGTTTTTTATACAAATAATAGTAATTTTTGATTCAATGATTTTTCAAGAAGCTAAAACATTTCAATGTCTGAGAATATATTTTTTTTATTTTTTATTACAATATATGTTATTAAATTATATATAATTGATTTTCATTTATTAGTAAATGAAAACTAAATCTAATATAATTGTCTACGTTTACGAACGATGGTACAAATCACCGAATAATTTTATAAGAAAATTTATAAATATATTTAACTGTCAAAACACTACTTTCAGTTCTAATTACAATATATGTTGTTAAATTATAATAAAATGATTTTCGTTTACTAGTAAACGTCGGAAATTGCATCTACCTAAATTTGAAGCACCTTTGACCTGATTTTTAATAAAACAATGTGAAATATTCGTTAAAAAAATGTTCATCATCAAAAACTGTTACTCATTTTAACAACGAATTTTTTAATGTATAGAAATAAAGTAAAATAAGATACGAAAAATTAAATTCTCCGACTTTTTTTTGACTTCTCCCTGATCATTAATTCATGTGCACTTAATTATCACAGAATAAACAAATATAGTAATTTATAATTCATACCATCAATGAACTAGTTATAATATATAATGAACTAGTTTACGATTTTTGGCCCAAGTTGGAATTGCAGGGCGTGTATGTGGCAAACGGTTCGAACGTCTTCGGGTCGAGGCGATTGTTCGTGACAGCGCGTCAAACCGGAAAGGCATTGACACGCGCTAAAATAATAAACAGCGCACTGTCGGCGTGAAATCAGGAATTCCGTTCGCGCGCAACCACCTCGTCATATGGGGCGCCAATCGTGCCAACATTCAACTTGTGATACGAGAGACTACGAGGGGCTCGAGCGGGGGGGGGGGGGGGGTTCATTGGACCCGGCTGGGGACATCCCCCATTTATCCGGCCTTCCGGTGGTACGGTGCCCCAAACCTACAAGGGTTTAGAAAAGGCGTTTGAAAAGGCGCAAAAGCCGTGACTGGCCTCTTATACAACCCTGACCCCGCCGACGATAGCCGGGTTGTGGATTCAGTTGGCCCCCTTAACTCTCAAAACAAAATCATCCACACTGACACTCTCTTCCCCTCATCACCATGCTCCCCAGCGACGTCTCTCCCTCGCAGCCAGTGCG
>JABFOV010006255.1:0-10925 GCA_022817685.1 Aradophagus sp. ZL-2020
GTCATATAAGCTTCTAAAATAATCATTAAAAAATTCAAAATTTTTGTTATTCCCGCCCTTTTAATAGTTTTACATCTGCTTTAGCAATCTATATAAAGAAAACATCTCATCTCATAAATAAAATGTCAAAATTTCTTTGCTTTAAATTCAATTTTATTTCTTTTCTTTTTACTTCTTTCATTGTGACGATGACAACGAACATCAGGAACGATTCTAAACTCTTTTCAAAACTGACGTTCTCAAAAACACATTTTTTTTCCTCTTCTATTACACGCAACATGCTGCGAAGCATTGACTTGCGGCCAACTTAATTACGGTGCTACGCTCCAGCCGTAACATTCAGCCAACTTCAACATGCCATCTACTTTATTAAGAAGGAAAAAAGGTGGAGGAGAAAGGAAAACTTTTTTTTTAATAATTGACTTTTTTTTAATTAAACATTTTTTATCATAATTTTTACAACCTTTTAATACATTTTTAAATTACTTAAAAATAACTTACTGGTAAAAAAATTTTGCCTTCCCTAATTAGGTAATATCTATTTTCTAAATCATTTATTGAATTTAATATAATGCAATGTACCGTGAAGTGATGCCATCTTTTGAATTGTACAAAACTAACTTGCCCATTGCAGTATACCTACAGAGTCATCGACTGTTTAAATGCATTCAATTTACCAAAGTAAAACGCAATCACTTATTAAATTTTGCATATAAAATATTATAATATAGCATTATCAAAATTTACAAATATTTAGTAGTTTTGGTTTTGAAAAGGAGCATTAAAAGCAAATTATTTGAAAATCCCTACATTATCGACATTCGCATATTACATTGAATACAGTAAATTTGTCGCAAAGTATCCCTAGCGAAAAAGTCATATAGAAACATATACAAACATATAGAAAGTATGGGTAAATACACATAGAAATCAAATCAAAATGGATTTACATATAAATCCAGTTTACTACATGTGCATTTGTACATTGATCCATATAGGTAAAAAAGAGTTTATTAAAAACTAATGTCATTGTGGCAATCTTTGGACAGAAACCGCATAGAAACACATAGATCCGAATAGATACACATAACACTTAATTCTATTTCTATCTATTGGACTTTTTCGCTAGGGATTTCAAAGATGTTTAAAATATCTCTATGTTTGAACTAGAACAAAAATGATTAATTCTTAATTATTAATTTTTGATAACACAAAATATTCCTATATTTAGAAATATTCTTAGAATATTTTATGTTTTCAGAATATTATGAGAATATCCTGAAAATATTTGCAGTTTATATTTTATTGCAATTTTTTACTGCGACATCTTCGTAATACTTAATTGTTAATCCTTAATAGCAAAAAATATGTTCATACTCGGAAATATTCTTAGAATATTTTAGACTGAGATTTCAACGAACTGAAATTAGACTCGTAAATTTATTTTCCCGTTTTAGAAAAATATTTTCACTTACATCAAGTTCTGAATAGAACGTTTAATGCGAAATTGAAAAATTGTTTTAATCATATTCAAATTGTATTCAAATTTCGAAAAAAAGTCTTTAATATGTCCACCACGGCACGCATGCTTTTGCATTAAAATCGTTCGTCATAGTTGTCAAATTATTATTTTTTTACGGTATAATTTGCAAACATTCGCTGAGCTCAAAAAACTATAATGGAGGCAGAGTTTCAAAAAAGCAAGTGATCTCAGTTGAATAATAGATTAATTAAGGCTATTTATGAATTTTCATCAAAAAATCTATTAGTGTCGTACGATTGGGTAAATGAGTGCAATAAAAAGGCGCGTTAAATATTCAAATATGTAACGAGGAAGATCGCGCGTTAAAACCACGCGTTTTTTCGTAACAAAAGACCACGACTTTGCAAAAAAATGTAATGCAAAGTTTAATTTCGATCCGCGTGATTGGTTTTGAAATAAATTCAATCAAATCAAAACGTTAGACGATGAACCAATTTAGTTCGATGATGCTGTACGTCGCACGACACTGTCAACTTTGCACCGTTTTTGCAATAATTTTTGCAAAGATGAAATACATTTTGCGAAATTCGTGATTTCGTACTTTTGGCCTGACAACTGTTTTTCATTAATTTTTTATAAGAGTTGCTACTTTTTTTATGTAGCAAAATACTGTAATTGTAACTGACAAATTTTTATTCCATTATAAGCAAAATTTCCATTTGCTTGTTAATTAAACAAAAATTCAATTTATATTCAATCAGCTCAAAAAATATCTTAAAACTTATTAAAATTTACTTTTATAATTTTTTAATTAGCTGCATTTCAACGTTGAAAAGAGAACTTCGAATATCAGTTGACATTAGGTAAAATCAATGTTGATGGTCGAATGTTGAATCAGGGTTAATAAACACTTTACTCAAAACTCACTTAATGTTGATAGTTAGTGTTGATTTTGAGTTAAGTAGCACTTGAATTACGAATCAAAGTTGATAAATAGGCTAATCAGAGTTGAGTCAAATCGGTGGTTGGTTGAGTCCAAGTCGTATTGACAACGATGACTCAACCATGAGTCAAATATTTGTTAATTCGGAGTCAATATTATCTGTCACTGTTGATTCGAGTCAATTTCAGCTTTTTTAACAGTGTAAGCATGAATCAATGTTTTTAGAACAGTGTGTTGTAAAAACATTGACTGAACCTTGATTTCACTGTTCATCCCTCCGGAATCAGAATTAACAGTCACATCAAACTCAAAATTAACTTAAACTTGGTTCAACATTTTTCACTCTCGATTCAAAGTTGACTCAATCTAATGTTTACTAATATCTGAAAGTTAATTTTATGTTGATTAAACTTTTTTGTAATATTTATTCAACATTAATTCAACGCACTTGTAAACGTTCGATCAACGTTGATTTTACTGTTTATGCATCCGGAATCCTAATCATAATGTAGCTGATTATCAACCTTGCTTTAATGTTGATTTAATTCAATATTGAGTGACATTTGAATGTTAATCAAATTTTATCGTAATTTTTGTTCAAATTTCATTTAACATAAAATATTTCTCAACGTTTAATCCACCTTGAGTCTACTGCTTATGCATTGAGAATCAAAATCAACGTCAACATAATTGATTTAATCTTGTTCAACTGTTTATCAACTTTGTTTCAACGTTAGTTCAATTCAAATTAACTGATTTTCAAAGTTCATTCTACGTTGATTCAACTTTTTCGTAATGTCAATTCAACTTTCATTCCAAGGCATTCATCATCAACCTTGATTCGACTGTTTATGCATCTGGAATTAAAATCAACGGTCACATCAACATCAACATTGATTTAACCTTGTTAAACTTTTTGTCAACCTTCTGTCAACCTTGATTCAACGTTATATTAACTAATGTTTGAAAGTTAATTCTCCGTTGACTCAACTTCTTCCTAACGTTTATTCAACATTTAACGTATGTATCAACGTTTAATCAACGTCGATGCAACTAACGTCTTTCTTCAGGATAAACGTCCTTTCACCGTGGGGAAATCACAACTCGCAAGAACCATTTTGTCGACGAAAAGTGGGCGTAACTTTTTCCAATAGATCCCAGGTATCGGCCGATCGCGACTGGCTAACAAGTAAATGTTGAAAAACAGACATGCGCAAGAGACGATTTTCATTGAGGAATATCTTGGACGCGTGTATCGCGCAACATGCGGTCTTTTGTTGTGTCTAAACTGTAGATAGCCTCCAACCCCGTTCGAACATAATGTATTACATGCACTTGCACGTACGTTACGTTGCATGCAAGTTGCATGCAATGGTCAGGCTTTATCCGGCTGGTTTATCTAGCTACGCAAACTCAATTGTCAGAGACATTGGTGGTCTGATTTTCAAACATCGCGTGATTTACTGATTGACAATATGAATGCATTTTGTTTTCGAATATTTACGATCGTTAATGCATTTACTTGATATTTATTTATTTATAACTCAATTTTTGGAATATTCATTTTTTACTTGAAAAGAATATCAATAATGATACAAATAATAATGAGAGAAATAATAATAATTATAATTTTAACGACAATAAAAGTATTGTTGACGGTAATAAACAATTTTCGAAAAAACAATGAACAATGACAATTTGCAACAATAAAGGTCACACTGAGTGTCCACTTTGTCCTTGAAAAGGGAACAGAATTTTGATAGTTATTATATAATCATCTCATTTTGAAGGTCAGAATGGATATCAATAATACACATGACGTAAAAACAACGATAATAATAATAATAATAATAATAACAACAACAACAACAATAATAATCAGATAACATTGTAAACAGCAAAGAAAAGCAAAACAAATGATAAAAATGAAAACAATAACAAATCAATGACAAAAAGAGAATTAAAATGCATACAATTATGATAAGCTGTGTAAATATTTTTGTTTACGTTTAATGTAAATAAGTAAGCTTGACTTTGTTTCGCTTATCGAATGTCATGGTACCTAATAGTGACAATAACAACAACATGGTGCCATTTATCATTTCACTTTTTGGAAAGGGAAATTGTACCTTACCGTAAACTATTCAAGTAATAATGATAAGGGAATAAAAAAGGTGTCTTCTTTTTGTGTTGTTAATAATTATAGCATAGTGGTACGATATTACAAATAGATCGAAAAAAGTGTTCCCAATTAATATGTTAAATAGGTATAAGCGTATCAATTATTCATTATATTTCAATTTTAATTTGTCCAGTATCATCGCACGCGGGCAATAACAAACGAGCATAAATTAATGATTGATTGATTTTTTTTCGCTGTCTTGCAGCGCCGTAATTCATCGTTTTATCGATACGGTGAAAAATTGCCGAGCATCGACGCTTGGCAAATTGCCCGCCGATTTTACAGTTAGTGTTTGTGCACATTACCCGTGTTATTTTTCAGATAATTATCGACGGCGGTCTAGTCGATAAATAACGTCTACCGAGTAACTAACACGTCTTGACAGCAAAGTTTCTGAAATTATATGTTTTGGGCACCGTTTGACATTTATGATATCCGATTGATATCAATGTAAATATTCTTAGATAAACATTCTAAAAAAGAAAAAATGTAAATATTCTTAAATAACCAGAATTTTCGCAATAGTAGATGAGTCATGGTGATATCAGATAACTATCACAAACGTATCACATGTGGAACAATGATGTTTTCCTCAGCGTAACATCACTGCTAAATCACTTAATGATGATAATACATTGTGATATCGTAACAGTTTTGCGACTACGATGTCATATCGATATTACCTGATATCACATTGATTTATTAATAACGTCATAATGATACTGATAATGATGATGTTGTTGTTGATGTCATTGTAATGATGTACAATATAATCGTTTTCGAAAACTTTTTAGTTTATACGTTTCAATGATATCACCATGTGATATCACTATGATATCGCTACAAGACCGTTTTGTGATATTATTGTGATATCAAAATTAAATCTCCATGACATCACACTGAAAGGAACGAAAGCAACGAAATTCTCGTTGTCTTTGTATTTGTTTTCCCCTTTCTTATTTACCATTATTTGTATTGATTTGTTTATAGAAGTTGTTTATTTGTTAAAACTTTACAAAAGGAAGAGGACATTGCAGTATCAAACTCTTCTTCCCTTTAATAAACAAAATCACATGACTGTGTTATTGTACACAAAATTTCGAAACTTAAAGGAAAAAAAAGTAATTGTCGTAATCAGTCGTAGATTTCACTTATCGACTTCACTTTATTGCCAAAAAAATATCGGTATCTACACGCAATAATCGTATTTCGCAATTGATAAGACATTTTCGTTTGAAAAAAGCTTTTTTAATTCACTCTTTTGAAATTGCCAATAAAGTTGTGCGCGATGCAACTTTATTAATACGCAGACGAATGAAATTTGTATCGTATCGAAGTGTAATAAACAATTTGTTATTATTCAAATGTAAAAGTATGGAGGAGAGGTGTAAGCAATGTTCTTATTTGTTAATTTTTTTCATTGTTTTACCACGATGGTCAAATTTAAGTTAAATAGGGTGCAAAACTGAATGAAGTTCGGATTGCAAATTTTCAAACTGTATCCTTTTAAAACTTAATCGTGTATTGTAAAAAGTGTCATAACATTGTTGAATTTAATTGCACGTCGAAAAGACTTCAACGCATAAATTAAAAACTCGTTAATGAATTCGTTAATAATAGTGATAGTCAATCACAAATGTCACAGCGCGGTGATGTTAAATGAATATGATATAAAATTTTTATAAGGTTCACTTTTTCTCCCCTTAGTGTAACAAAAGTGTGACGTTATGAATTTTGACGTCACAAAGTTTTCACATAACTATATCAAATACGTCGAAAAAATATCACAAATGTATCTACGACATAGAAATGTCATTGAGACATAAACCTGCGTCATAAAAACGATAACAGACGTGTTTATTTATTTAAATAATGCGAATTTTCTATCACTTGAAAAATTTGTGATATTAATAACATTGGGGTATATAGTCTTAATAACATTCTGATTTTATGTGACTTATTTGTGTTTGTGACACAAATGTGTTGTCATTCTGATGTCTTATTGTAATGATATGTAATTTATTTGTGATATGTATATAATATCATCGTGTATCCTAATGATTGTGATTGTGATCGTGTGATTTTTGCGACACAAATGTGATATCATCATAATATTTCAATACATTGTGAAGCTATATGGTTTCTTTATGACACTAATGTGATGTCATCGTGACATTCAACAGTCAGGGCGAAATATCGAAACTTCATTGTGATTCAAATGTGATATCATTGTCACATTCTCATAATATTTCGATGATGTATGTGTGAAATATGATATGATTAAAATGTTCTAATGACACTGTGATGTCTTGCGACTTAATGACATGAATATGTTACCATCATGTCATCCTGACAATACTGCAATATCATGTGTTATTTGTGACGCGAATGTGATGTCATTGTGACATCAAATAGTCATTATAATATCTCAAAACTTTTTTGTGACTCAAATGTAATACCATAGTCACATTCTAATAAAGTTTCGATGACATGTACTTGAAAAGTCAAGATGTAATTACGACACGACGTTTGAATGACATTGTGATGTCTTATGACTTTGTAACATAAATACACCATTGACACATCCTAAAGAAATTGTGATGACGTGTGATTTTATTTCTGACACGAAAGCAATATCAATATGATACCCTATAGTCATTGTAATGTCTTGTGACACAATTGTGACGTTATGATATCGTCGTGATATCGCAAATGTCATATGATGCACATACAACACACAAGTGGCGTGATTGAAATATCGCACCGATATCGCTAAATTTTTACGATATTTCTAATGAGGCAAGTATTTTCTGACCTAAAACAGGTGATGTTTTCAATAACGACTTTCATCGATAAACATGAATAGTGAATGATTAACAATTATTAAATAGGAAAAGCGCAATCGCTTTGATAGACACGTGTTATTGTTCTTTATAAAAATAATTCGATTACAATAATGTTCTCCTGCACCTTTGCCGTCATGGTCTTTAACTTATCTTGCAGTAACTTAGATTGCATTTTTCCTTTTTTGCGCGGGACGATTAACATAGGATAAAAAAAATTAGTCGAAAAAAAATCGCGCCACCGAAAGAACATCGAGATGTTAAACGTCTTATTATTGTACTTTTACGTATACTACGTAAATTATCAATTTTTTTTTGTTTTAATTATCAACACATATTATGCGAAACAAAAACTTGATACACGCAGTAAAACGTAATCCGAAAATTGCTTCGCGTCGTAAATACATTCGTTTTTCCCCCACTCTTGCAATCTAATAAAATCATATGAAATTCTTATTCAAAGTGCGGTCAATTCTTATTCGAAATTTTGCCAGAATTCAAATTAAAAGATTTAAATTCTTTTTACTTAATTATTTCTCATTGTCTTTATTTTACTAAATTTCTTTTTTTTTTACTTCTTAAAAGTTTTACATTATAGAAAAAAAGCTGCGCATTTTACATAAATAAAACTTTGTGAGAACATAATGGTTAGTTGACGCGAATCGTATTTTCGTCAATTTACCAAAAATATAGAAAATTGTCGACAAATTTTGATTAAATGAATGAGTGATTGAATAAATACATGTGTGCATGAATGAATCTTTGAATGAGTAAATTAGTAAAATGTGAGTGAATGTATGAATGCATGTATGAATACATGGATGAATTGATAAATGGAGGAATGGATGTATGAATGAATGGAAGAATGGATGCCTGAATGGATACATGGATGGATGGATAAACAGAGGAATGGATGCATGAATGCATGAATGAAAGGATGGATAGAGGAATAAATGTATGAATGCATGAATGAAAGGATGGATAAAGGAATAAATGCATGAATGGATCAATGAATGAATGCAAGAATGATAGGATAAATGATTCAAGTTATTCAATATGAATAAAAAAACGAATGATTGAAAACATGAATAAAAAAATAAATAAATAAAATATGAACGAATGAATAACCACCCTTTAATTAAATAATATAAATAGCGTAATATTGCAAATTGTCGAAAAAGATACAACAAGTAAAATCGTCATTCTTATTTCAAACATTCTAATAAAATCTATTTGACACTTGAGAAATCCACGTGATGCACGGATTTACTTGACACATCACGATAACCTTTATATTGAAAAAATAAGTGAATACTGTTACTAAATTTTTTTTACAATAACAACACGTGTGCTATATACTGGCGAGGAATTAAAAACACGTGTTTCGTTCAAATATGGAAATCCAAAATTACCAATTCATTTAGCTCACTGTACCTTCTCTGCAAAACAAGCTATTAAAAAGTTGCTTGAACGATCGAAAATATTCAACATTTCTTCGAATTTCGATAGGTTTTCTGAAATTTGTATCGCTATAAAGAAATATACACGTTCCTTTACGACTGAAAGTAATATGTCAATCCACACTTCTGTCAAAAAACAATTTCATTTTTTATTTAATCGAATTTTTTTTTTTACTGTTAGATAAATTATATTATTTTAATTGCTTACACTCACAGAAAAATGAGTTTATAAAAAAAAGGATTCCTCTTATTATAAGTGGATTTTCCACTTAATTTTTGGATAAAAAGAATTCCGGTTATCACCAGAACAAAATTTTCTCCATACGTTTCTTCTTATCGTAAGAAAAATGCTTTTTAAATTAAGTGGATATTTTCTCATAGCAAACTGAACTTTCATTTTCTTATAAGAATAACAAAGTAATATGACAGGGATTTATTTGCCGCAGAAATATTGTAAACAGTTTGTTTTGAAATTGAAATATGCCAAAAATCAAATGTTACATATATACAAATGTTGTATATTTTTTACATTATTGTCAGCGACTTGTAGTTCGTTCACACATCATTTAAGATTAGATTGTTGTTTTTAAAAGTGAAATGGAAATCTTCTTGTTATAAGAGGAAATCCTTTCATACTAACCGAATTTTATCTGTGATCAAGAATAATTTATTCTTATTTTAAGGACGTGGTACTTTTAACATAAAATTACTGTTCTGTTAATAAAAGGATATTTTCCAAACATAGAAGAAAACACTCTAAGAAGAAAATATTCTTATTATAAAGTTATCATTTCTCTCAGCGTATAAGTAAAAGATGATGTGAATGTACCATTGAGTGACAGTGGAATAAAAAAATGATAGTTTATTTTAATACAAAAAATTATTTTCTCTAATGTTTGCAAATTATAAGAATAATTCAATTATTATAAATTGATCTTAAATATAATTATATATTTTACCGGCCATTGTTTAAATTTTATAATAAACTTAAAAAAACGTTCTCCAATCAAGTAAATAGTTTTTCTATAATTAAATAAAAGATTAATTTATATAATTAAATTGTTCTATAATTAATTCAATTGAATATATCATCATCCATTCTATTATAAAATCAAGCTTAATGTTCTGAAATATTGTTTACTAAATTAAACGATGCAACGCTTTTAAATCGATACATCTACGTAAACGATTTGCAAAAACAAATTTCCCACACGTATGATGTGCAAAAACAAATTTCTCTGCCGTTGCCGAATCAGCGTTTTCAACCGTCCGACTATCAAAATAATCGTCACTTTTCTCACCCGCTAGATTACTGCTCTCTTCTTTTTTTTTTTCTTTTTTTCCTTCGTCGACATGTTTACGAAGCCGACTCTATGGATCCTCAATGAAACAAACTCCAACTCTATTTCATCATTTTTCGCATCGGTTTCATAGTTATCGCTGTCAAAACACGTCAATTAGCTACTCGAGTCGAATTTTCCGTTTTTCCTCTTTCCCTTCCGCTACCCTCGACTTTTTCCTCGGCCACGCTAGCGCGGTAAAAAACATTTGATAAACGTGACGAAGTTTGCAGATCATCATCAAAAAACTGCTCTTGTCCTAAGAAAACGTAATCAGAGGTGTCGATTTGACAAGAGGTCAAGCGCATAACAAGGTTATCACGATAAGAGCATAAATGAGACGGAGTGATAGCGGGGCGAAAAAAGGGGGGCAAGGAGTGTGATTTTTGTCTTACGCAAAGTTACTTAGCAGTCAGTCAGTCGAAAACCTCTTCTTGTGCCAATAGTAACCGCGTTACCGATTCATTGAGTGAACACTTGTTCGCGAACCAGTGCGTTTTAGTGATCCTCCATTTCTTTTGCCACCCTTGTGTTCGCGTCTATTCTCCTGTTTTTTCCAAAAATCAAAGCACTAAGATAATTGTAAACTATTAAAATAAATTCAGTTACTGAAACTTCGATTGAAGATAACTTATAGAGGATTCTTGGAAAACGATACTTACATGACAGAAGTC
>JABFOV010006256.1:0-10924 GCA_022817685.1 Aradophagus sp. ZL-2020
CGCCCACACATATAACTAGCACAATAGAGTATGAGACACACACTGCGCTCTGTGTATATATATGTGTGTGTTGTATAGAGAGAGAGTGTTTGATTATATATAGATATATATATATATATATATATATATATATATATATATATATATATATATATATATATATATATATATATATATATATATATATATATATATATATATATATATACAAAAAAAATTCTAAATTTATTATTTTTAATATTACTAAAAAGTATTGTGAATAACAGATTTTCAGAGAAAAAGGCGCACGTATATCCTAGTAACGGAGAAATCTTTGTTAAAATATTGATATTTAAATATTAACACTTTAACGGGCCATGCCTACCCCTACTCCTATAAGGGTAGGGATAGGCATGGCCCCCCCACTTAGCAGCTTTAGTGGAAATCCTAGGCGTCAGACCATTAAAGTGTTAAAAAAGAAACTAATTTTACAATATTATTTTGCATACCATTGGTTGTTTGCAAATATTTTGCGACAAATTTTCTTTCCCTTGCAAGCAAGACGTGTTTTTTAGAGCCATTGGTTTCTGTCCAATTATTGCCGGAAAATAGGGAAAGTTGGTGGTTTTTTCTAGATAAGTCAACGACGAATCTAACATCGCACATCTTTCATAATTTTGCTTGTAATGTTCCATATATTCTTCAAACCTTTCAGGAATTTCATTTTCCATATACAGTCGCCCGTCTAGTTTACTTTTCAATTTTATTGTTCCATTCACTTGAGATATCTTAAATGTAATATAAATACAAGGAATTTTATGAAAATCAAATTTCTTAATAAGCATTTCCATTATTTTTCAGCAACTTTTGAGCAATGTCAGCAGCAATGTCATTGAAAACAATATCTCTAAAGATTTTAAAATGTTACCTTTAAAGTCTTTAAACTGACCATATAACATTTGTAACAATGAATTAACTTAACTTTGTTGAAATGTTTGAATACCATCTAAATAAGAAAAAGGTTTTTACCTCGATATCGTCATAAAAGAAAACATCACAATTTGGATTGGGTCCATTTTCCATGTAAAAACACTTAGATTTATCAGTGTAAAGTGTGATTTTTGGTGTCCTTGCTCGAACCAGATTTATAAAACGCGAAGCATAGATATATTTTTTATAATGACAAGAAGGCAAACTTTCAAATGAAAATACATCTGCTCCAGTTTCAGGTACAGGCGGTGGCTCGGAACCAACTTCTTGTAATTTTGGAGGACTATATATAGCGATACGCAAGCCATCACTTGATATACGACAAACTTCGTGCACTTTTTCCTGCATTTTAAGAAAAAATAATAGCAATTTAATGTACAATAATTTTACTTATTTTCGTTATTTAAAAAATATAAGTATAGTTTCAAAAACATAACACTTAGCACTATATAAATATGACTTCGGTATTGGCATCTCTGGTACAAGTAATATAGACTTTCGGCAAGAAAAATTCTATCCTGAAATACTATGTAAAATGCAACTGAAAATTGGGGTATTGTGCATGAAATCTCATATACAGTTTATGCCGAACGTCTGTTTTCTATGGTCAGAGTTTGAACTCGAATATATGTGAACTCATATCGCGTATACTAACAAGATGAATTGAAATAACTTATTTTATTTTTGGAATGAAAACATATTCAAAGTAAAATTTTGTTCTTTTAAGAATCGTTTCAGTGAGTGAGAACAGTTTGCATGCAGAAAAATGTTTTGTTGGTAAAAGTATAAAATGCATGTTTGGAAAAGTCAGTTATTGTGATAAAATAATGTTTGTTTAAAGATGTGATTTTTTACTTCTATTTTTGTGTTAATTATATTAATTCACTTTTTTATTTATTTTTATTATTTTTTAAATCATTAATGTTTGCTCAAATATCAATTTGATACCATTTTTCAAACAAATTAGTTAAGTGATATTAAACGATCCTTTGACTGCTTTAAGAGGTTTAATATGCACTATTCAAAAGACAAGTCTCTCTCTCCCTCTCTCTCTCTTCTTAAAAATGTTTTTATTTTAATATAAAATAAAAAACGTGTGTTTGAGTAAAATATTAATGATATTAAAAACGAAAACGACTTTTCCGAACATGCATTTTAATGTTTTACCAACAAAATATTTATCTTCGAGAAAAATAATGCATCTTCAATACACCAATCAGGATGTATGTAATGATAATAAATCTTATATTTAAGTATGAAAATGGACGCTTTAAAAATGAAGATATAAAAAACCATATGAAAAAGAACTTAAAGTCATCAAAAAAACATACTATTTTTAATGTAGTAAATTTAATCTAAATATAATATAATTATACTAGTCAAAAGCAGGCATTGGAAGTTACATTATCAATGTAACACGTTATCGTTGCCCAAAAAAGTAATGTATTATGTCCCATTACTATAAATGTTACAATGTTTTTTGTCATATAATTTTCAGTTAAACAACTAAACAATTGAATTAGATTTAAAAGATTATTAACTAAAACAAAAGCAAAACAAATCTTAATCTCAAACTCACTTCAGCAGCATTTGAACAATGAAATTTGAAAATTGAAAACTCAAATTTATACTGTATTATAGAAAATTAATGCATCGTTTTTTAATTGAAATAATGAAAAGTAACAAAAAATGTGGTAACATTGTTATGATTCTATATAATTATGAATGTCTTTACCGGTACAGTTATTCTGAAATGAAAATGTAATGCGTTAACCATTTACTGCTGGAAGCTTCTTTCAGTACTGGTGAAATAGATCGTCAAAGTGACGATTCGTGACTTTACAGCAGAAAATGCTTAAGTTGCTATTACACAAATTTTATAACGTTATTGTGTAACGCATTACAAATAACGATGCTACTTCCCATGACTGGTCAATAGTAATACAAAACGAAAGGTTGTAAACTATAATTTACAAACAATGGCTATTACTGATTAGCATTCAGCAAATCACTAGTTGATTTCTAAACATTAATGACAGATTTTCTAGCATCACTCACTGATGCTCTGCATAACTGACTAATTCATGCAGAACATCATTGAATACTCTGTGTAAATTTCTGTGCCCTGTCTATTTTGAAACTTCTTTTCGTATGTTAATTAGTAGTGTACTAGATATTTCTCACTAACGTCTAGTTTTATAGTATTTGTATATTTTATTGATGATAGTAAAGTCTGTTCCATATGGTCTCTATTTATGCAGATGAAATTAAATTCTTATAATATATAAAAATATAAGGAGATAATACATTCTATTTTATAAAAATATAAATCAAACTTACAATATTATGTTTCTTTTTGATAAACTCTATGCACACTTCTCCATCCTCTAAAATAGAAAGTACAACAGTGTTAATTCTTTGACGTGTGGGTTTTAATCTTTTTGAATTCAGCGGTACCGTTTCTCCCTAAAAATTACATTACTTTTATTACAGTTGTACATTCATCTTGTTGACATTTCATTGCACTATTTCATTATTACTTTCGATAGTTGATATAAAATATTAAATTACTACAGTACTCAGGCAAATGATTATAAAGTAAATAGCCACAATTGAAAAAGATCATACCTCTAGCTTCTGTTTCACTATATTCTTATTCTTCCTGATGTTAATTTCTTCACATTGGTTTTTTTTTAAGGCTGACTGAGAAATATTTTCTTTTTGATGCCAGTTTATATCAACGTTCAATGGATTAACACGTTTATTAATTCGGGGTTCAATTCCAAGCAATACTGAATTCTCTCCTATGCGTCTATTCAAATAATTATCATTCAGTGGTTTTCTGGTATTGTTTGTTGGTTCACTTTTAACACTGGCTTGATTATTGCTGTTACATCCATTAGGAAATGAAGAAACTAAAATTGGGTCTTCTGAATGACATCGTATTCGATTTTTTCCATAAGATGAAAGAGTGCGACCCAAACCTGAATCTGTTCCACTGTAGCTTAAATTACCATATTTATCCTGTTGAAATCATATTATCGTATTAATAACATTTTCTATAAATATATAGTCAAGCTCTTTATAGTAATCAGTTACCAACAGTACATTTGACTACACGGAAAATAAAAAGCATTATAATAACCAATGCACAAAACATTGATAAACAGTTTGATACAAAAATTATCACTAGAACATTGACTATCAGTGTTTGCACATCAGTCATCAATGTTACATGTATTGGCGGCCAACGCACAAACACTTTCTTCATTTTTCTTTTACACTGCTCATCTGTATTCCGCATATTGATTATCAGTGTCCTTTGTTTTTTGTGTAATATTCTGAAAAACCTATTCCACATTTCTTTTTCAATCATAATTATAATTAAATTAAAAAGATGGTCATACATACTAATTTATATTTCTTTAGTGATGTAATAAACGGGTGAATCAATATTTCTTCTAGTCCTATTCTATCTTCTTGTCTTTTTTGCAATAATTTATCTATAAGATCTTTGGCATTGTGTGAAAGATAAGGTGGGAAAGTATAAGGTTCCATAACAACTTTTGTCAAAGTTCCCTTGACAGTTCCAGCTTCAAAAGGTGGTTTTCCTACCAGTAAAGTATATAACATACATCCTAAGCTCCAAACATCAGTTTGCAAACCATGAGAAGAACCGGTGGCTACCTGTTGAGAACAAATTCATATTATTCATTTACATATAATATCAAACCGATAAGATAATTTGACACTCAGTTTCTTTGTTTCTGTTTTCAGAATCCTTCTTTAAATTTTTCTTTCATAAAACTCAAGTAACTTAATACTTCAATATGCTCAATTCCACTTTAATTTCAAACTTGTATCATTAATATATAAGAAAGACAGAAAAACAAGATAAATAAATGTATGACTTGCATACAAGTTTAGATTTTTAATAAGTTTAAATAACAAATTTAAATGGTGAAAGCATACATAAAATTTCAAAGAAACTGAATACCAAAATTGACATCAAAGTAAACATTTAGCAGCTTTGCGTTTAAAGGTAATTGCTTGCTTCTTTTAATTTACAAAAAAATAATTTCTATAACTAATCGCTTACTTAAGATTAATAAAACTAATTCTTTGTTCAAGTTTTAAGCAATTACCTTAAAAAGATGAAGCAAACAAATATTACTATGAAGTATTTTGTACAGAATAATTTTTTCATTTTAGAGAATTCTAATATTACAATGTAAGCAATTTTTAATGTGCTATATAGAAAATTGATATTTGAAATAATTAATTTTTATTTTATAAACCTCTGGTGATATAAAATTAGGAGTACCGCACATCGTCATGTGCTTTTCGTCAATTTTCGTCAGCTGAGTTGCCAATCCAAAATCAGCGATTTTCTGTAAAAATAGATTTAAATGATTTATAAAAAATTACATTAGAAACTGTTCTAAAAATTTAAAGCAATTGGGCTCGAAAATATTTAAGTTTTGTAATACTTACTATTTGCATATCAGACGTCAGTAACAAATTTTTCAGCGATATATCTCGATGTACGATTTTATGTTTGTGTAGATATAATAATCCATCAACAACTTGCATGAATAATCTTGCAGCTGAAACATTTTTATAATTAAATTTTAATTTAAAAATGAGCAGATTGGTCAAATACAAGTTACAACTATAAAATATAGTTAATATTTTAAAAATTCCAAAGAGATCTATTTTTGGATGGAAAGATGAGTGAATGGATTCATTATTTTTCAATCAAATAATATATATATTCATTATTTGATTGAAAAATAATCAATTAATTGATTAACGAACTATCAATTTTCCATTAATCAATTAACGACTAATTAATTTTTTATTAATCAATAGATTATTAAATAATTACTAATTTGATAAATGATGGCGATTACAAGTTTTTTCTAACTCTGAAAAAGATATATTTTTTTATTTAAGAGGCATCTTAATGTACACATATGTAACACCTACCAAGTCCTTCTGATAAACGCCCTTTAGATGCAAGTAAACTCTGCAAGTCTCCATTATCGCAAAGTTCTAAAACCAAGTATATATAATCTGAATCTTCAAAAAAAGTATACAATCCCAAAACTGATGGATGCTCTAGACGATTATGAATAGCAACTTCTTGGCGTACTCTGTTCATCATCCCTCTGGCGAAAATTTTACTTTTATCAATCTGTAAAATAAATTAAATGTGCTTATTCACATTACTATGTAACTTCATTCTCTGCAAATTATTTACAGTCATGTCTTGAAACATTATATTTTGCTGGATTATAAAACAAATAATTTTTCTAACACCTTGCAGTTGTAAAAGGAAGCAAAATTACCGTGTGAATGATTAAGTTAATAAAATCTTATCAAATTAAATTAAAAAAAAAAAAAAATGTCAAATAATGGTCCATACCTTACATTAAATGAAATTATTTACTCAAACTGTTACACTTTATCATTATTACACATAGAAAAGAAATTCCGTATGTACATAAAATTCAAGTTTGAATTGAAAACAAAAAAGTAGTTTCGCTGACTTTATTAATAAACTGCAAAAAAATAACCAACTATTATACAAAATAATGAAAATAAGATAAAATAAATCATCAATTTTTTATTGATGTACCCTGAAAAAAATATAGATTGAAATAACGAAAACTATGATTCCATGAGTACCACAGAATAAAACGGTGTAACTCGGGAAATCACACAATGCGACCATCATGGTCTAATTCTATGTAAGTTTTCATCATTTCAAGTTATGAGTTTTTGATAATTTTGATTTTTGTCGAGTGTAATTATATTTATTTTTGTTTCTAATAATATTCAAAACTAGTAGTATTTAATAATTAGTATACAGGAAAATGTAAGCAAAAAACAAAAATAATCATGATTTTATTTCAGCTGTTAAAAAAATAAATCATTTTTAGTTCAATTTTAACAAAAAATTATAGTAAACTGTTTTTTATTTATATTATGTGACAAACTTACCATTTTGATGGCAACTTCTGTACCATTAGGCCTGTATTTTGCTCGATAAACTCTAGCAAAACCGCCTGTTCCAAGTAAATTGAGTACATTGTATTGCTAAAAATCACAGGAAAAAAAACATTAAAATGTGCCATTTTTATCTTTACATCTGATCAGTTAGTTATAGATAACGAAAAGTAATATATCATAAATAAGAATTTAAATAAATTAGAAAATGAACTAGTGAAAACTGTTGATTCTAACCTCGATATTTTCACTGTAAACAACTGGTGACGGCGGCATACTTTGAAAGTTTCACAATGATGTAACAATCACATATTCTTGTGAAAACGCACTATTATACCTTTTCGCCCTTTTTTAAAATCACTGTTTATTATCGAAAAAAAAGCACATTTGAAAAAAGCGTCCAGACTGTTGTCATGAAACTAAAACATCATCCATTTGAATGTTCAACTTTTAACGAATTTAATTTATGTAGTTTAAAAGAAATAATTAAAATTCCGCGATTTTTTATTTTAAATTCCCTAATTAGTAGATTGTTTACAATGAAAAAGAAAACAAAAAACTTCATAACTCGCAAATATTCAACTAGACAACATATTTTTTCCGTTAAAATACGAATTTGACGCTTGTCTTTCGATGTATCGAAACAGTCGCATTCGAAAGCAACTTCAGAGTATTTAAGATGTGTTTAGTAATATCTGTCTCTATTAAAAAGAAAAAGATAAAAAAAGAAAAGATACAAAAAGAAAAAGATAAAAAATCAATAAAAGATAATATTAAAAGATAAATAAAAGATAAAAAAAACAAACATTTGGCGTCTTCGAGTAACATTCAAATTCAATTTTAAAAAAGGATGCACTTATGTAGACAGCATTGTCTGTCCTTTATGTATATTTTCACTGAGTTTTTCTCGAAGACGCCAATAAATCTCGAATAACATGGTCAAGGACACTCAATTCTCAATTCAATCTAATTCATGACGCTGATTTCTGCACCTGTTGCCGCCATTCAATTTTATTACAACGGTTTCAGAAATCCGTCGACAGCAATCAGTATTGGCACCAATGCTGATTTACATTTGGAAGACTTTTGTTTTTGTTTTTGTTTTTTTTTTTTTTTTGTTTTCCAGTGCAGTGTCCGAGAATTGCCAGGAATCCAGGATCCCACTGGGGGGAAAAAAACACTGATATAGTCTTATTCCATGAGTGCCACAGCATTGGCAACAAATGCACTATTAATATGATGTCAACACTGATTCCAGATTGGTTTCAAGACTGCGACACTGTTTTTTTGCTTGTGTTGGTAACCAAATATCATGAAAATACTGTTTCAGTATTCCGAACACGCCATTAGAGATTGAGTTGGTGTTTTTTGTTTTTTTTTAGTTTTTCATCTGTAGAGAAAAATGTTCTTGCAGAAATACAAACTAAGGGTTTACGTTTTATTTGAATAGAAACAATAAGCTGAAAACAAAAAAGTAAATAACAATAAAAAAGAAAGAAAGTTAATTATATTTTATTTTGGATTAACAATGTCGAATGTTATTGTAGCAGAAGAGTCGGAAAATTTCGATTGTCATTTAACTGACGACAACAATTTAATTAAAGTACTGATTGCGACTGACATTCATTTAGGTTATGAAGAGAGTACAAAAAGAGGTATATGTATTTTTAAATGTTATTACGTTTTTTTAAATGTATATTTTATTAAATTTATTATAAAAAAAATTATTTAGATGACTTGCATTATTAGTAATTAAATTTGAATTTGTAAATAAAAAAAGGAAAAGATATAAAACAACTTGGATAGAATAACTATTAATAAAAGTTATCTGATTTTTTAAAAAATTATATACATATCTGTACTAAATTTGTTTCCACACTATTTTTATTGTCTCATTATTACGATATAATTAATATTTTATATTTTCTTTTCTTTTCATAATATTTTATATTTTCTTATTATTAGTTAATAGTATAAAATAGGTAAATTATGTTAAAATTTAAAAACAAAATTTTTCTAAATTTTTTTTAAAGTTGTTTTATTATGTTCAAAGTTTATTTCAAATAGAAAACTATCAATTAAGGACCCAGCCAGCCAAATTGATTTTTCTCGATACACCCTAATATACATTCACTATATTTTTAGATCAACAGGAAGACAGCTTCATAACTTTTGAAGAAATTTTACAAATCGCAGTTGAAAAAGATGTTGACATGATATTACTTGGAGGTGATTTATTTCATGATACTAAACCGTCAAATATGGTTATCAACAAGTGTCTCACGTTGATACGCAAATATTGTCAGGGTTATAAGTATGTAATATTGTATTTATATTTAAATAGTATATTACAGCCGAGGGCGCTAGTGCGCCCGAGGCATGTATAACGTTTTACGCACCGCGGAAGCGGAGTGTAAGTGGAACTTTTACCGCGAGAGTGGCGTAAGCGTTAGCTTACGCCACGAGCCGCGGTTAGTTCCATTTTCGTCCGCTTTCCAAGGTGCGTAAAAGTATAATATGAATTCATTCAAAAAAATTTTTTTCTTTTTTTTTTAAAAAAAAGGAAAAAAATTGTGTGCCTATAAAGTATTAAGTCTATAAAAGTTGTCTTTGAATCTATTTGAACAATAAAAATAGAATTTTAATAATATACCTAATAACACAGTTAATGTAAAATTAATGTTAAGTGGTGTCCAGATTTTAACACAAATTTCGCATCAACGTTAATATAAATTTAACACAAATTTAACGTAAAATTAACAAAATATTAATATAAATATCAAGAATTAGAAAAATTATAAACCTTTAAAAGTTTAATGAAACATATTTTAAAGGTTAATTAAATAAAAAAATACTGTTAATATGCAAAATATGAACGTTGTAGTTTAAAAGAAAGGTTTTGTGTATTTGATTTCCAATAGAAAATGAAATTCATTAATATTGGTACTGTTTTTGAATGATATACGGCCGTACTTGAAAAGCGCAACTTAGAAAGGAAAATAATATGTGACCATTTCATATAATTCAATTTTTTTAGAATAAAAAGATTATTAATATAATGTAAATATGTTATGCTGAATTTACGTAAAAATTATGTTTCCGCGTAGTAAATTACCGTTAAATTTGTGTTTAACGGTATGTGGGCACTGCTTGACATCAATTGTAAATTAAGGGAACGCTAATTCAATATTGGTTCAATATTTCAAACGATTCGCAGATTTGTTGATTGGATATTTTAAAAATATATGTAAATGTCCATTCCATATTGATATAACATTGACAGCATCGACATTGATTCAATAACAAATTTTTTCAATGCTGTAGTGAATATTCGCATATTGATGAAATATCGAATCAATAAATCTGTGAGTCGCCCGAAATATTGCATGAATATCAAATTTGCATAGTATTTAGGGAGCACTATAAACTTGTATTATATATTTATTTATATATTTTTAGAGATATTAAATTAGAATGTCTATCTGATGGAAAATTTACTTTAAATTCAACACAAAAAAAAGTCAACACTGAAAATCCAAATATAAATATTAAAATTCCTATATTCAGTATTAATGGAAACCACGATGATCCTAGTAAGTCAATAATTTGAATATTACTTTTAACATAATTTTCAATATTTTTAATATTTTTTTATTATCAGAATTATTAAAAATACGTGTGTCAGTTATGGTTTTTATTATAGTAAATTATTCGTTAATACATTTCATTTACTTGTTAGTGGAAATTTAATTTATATAATTTATTTTTGTTCATTCAGCTATCAGCCAATTTGGAATAATGGACATTTTGTCTGAAACTGGATTTATCAATTATTTTGGCAAAAATTCAAATGTTGATTCAGTTGAAATTGCACCACTTATTTTTAAAAAAGGAACATCTTATCTAGCAATTTATGGTTTGGGTTATATGAATGAGCAAAGAT
>JABFOV010006257.1:0-10922 GCA_022817685.1 Aradophagus sp. ZL-2020
AATTTTTTTTTTTGAAAAGGTCAAAAAACGATAATTTAGATTTTTTGATAACTTGAAACCCCCTTTTCTTGTTTCAATTCTTAATAAAAAATGAAACAACAAAAATGACCAAAAAAAAAAAAAGAAAATTATTTGGTCAAGGGCAGAACGGAGTGCGAATGTAAAAAACTTTTTATGGAGAAAAAAGAAAAACCGAAAGAGAAAAAAAAAAAAAAAAAAAAAAATGGCTAACCTCGCACGCTCACGTAAGCCGCGGCGCGTCGCGCGATTTAGAGGTGGGCGTGTGCGCGATTATTACGGCGCGGGATGAATTTCATGCTTACGACTGGCGGTGCTCGTGTGCGATTGCACGCGTTATGCGATCGCTAGCGAACACGTGACCACGATACCCGGCCAACGACCCGTGTCAATGTTAACTTCAACTTTCCGCGCGCGCGCGCGCGGCCGACTTGATTTTGCGGCAAACGTGATCCTAATTGTGGTTACGTCAATCTCGGCGACACAAATTGTACGCGTCGTCCCGACGAGGGCGACGCGGGAAAAATTCTTGATTGACAACGGAATTGAATTTGGCGCGTTTCGAATTTCCCGCGGTAAGCTTTTTTGCCTTCGGTCGCGACGATTTCGAATTTCTCGCTCGAAGATCAGCTCCTGCTCAGTGTGATCGAATTGTAATCCTTTCGACATGAATTAACGTGAGTATGTTAAAATGGCGGGAAATTTCAAATTTCCCGCCAAAACAAACCAAACTGACGATTTTACATCTTTTATTTAAAAAATAAGTGTCAAAGCTGAAGATGTTTCAAAATAAGTCACTTGTGTTCAAAGTATTTTTCACCCAAAAACCTCTGTCTCATTACGAGACACATTTGGTGTTTCAAACCTGAAAATGTCTCAAAATAAGACACTTGTGCTTGTAGTGTTCCTTCATAAAAAAAAAAGTCTCAATATGAGTAAAAATTTTTAACTGCTCGTAACACAAATTCAAAAAACTTAGAGGGTTTCAAATACATCGTAGAATGTCCCAAAATAAAAACACAGTGTTCACAGCAGTGTTCCTTGCTTCAAAAGCAAGTCTCATTATGAGATAACAAAGTTTTAGGTGATTGAAAAACTAATAACTGCAAATTTAAAAAATGTTGAATGATTTTAAAACGCGTCGTTGCACGTCCCAAAATAAAAACACGTACGTTCGCCGTGTCACTGATAAATCGAAACCGACCAACTTCCGCGAGAGAATTTGAAACGCGCGGTCGAAAACGGCGCGCATTTCCAGCCGATTCGACCGTCGCGCTTTGTTTGCCGTGCAACGAGCCATTACGCGCGATTATGTCAGATCTAGGAGCCCGCTAATCTTGTTTACCGTCGCCTTCCCATTGATCTTAATTGTTCTTATCTGATAAGCGCGCTGGCTTTACAAAGCCGCAGCATTTTTCAATTGACGCGTCAACCGAACGATACGATGAAAAATGCGGCATTTTAATTGCCGGTTGTTGCACGAAAGCTGCGAACTTTTTATTGATCGCGCGCGATAATCGAGCGCAGGAATTAATTTGCGCTCTCGACGCACGTGTTTCGCGCACCGGGAATTGTGTTATAATTACGATAAAATACGATTGTCCGACATTGTCGCGCGTTTTCGAAAATTATGCGCGATTTTTTTAGATACCGCGCGATACGCAATTAAGGCTGGTTATTTATCCGCGTGCTGCTCTACCTCAAAAGGTCTGATTGTGCGGGAAGTTTGAGTACGTTCACACGTGATTTATATGTGACACGTTTACGCGCGATGGGATATAATTACACACGTGACGAATTTTCCAGCGACACGTACGTTTCACACACTTTTATGCATGCGAACTGATAATGCCGTCTTAAAAATTACGACGGCGCATGAAAGGTTAATAGTATCCTTCGAGGTGTGTAAAATATTACGATATGATTGTGGTTACTTTGGATATAATGATACAATGATTGTTTTTAAAACAGTGTAGCGAAACTTGTCGTGATCATTCGTGTAGAAACGTACAGCGTTGGATCAGCATCGTAAAAATTGATACATATCAGTTCCGTGATCTCTATCGGGTTTACGTCGTCTATGTTGTACTCATGGCAAACCCGATCGGGCCCATGTCAGATCCTAGAAGGACATTAATTCCCATGGTTATAAAATGGATGGGTGGATGTTATATAATGGATGCCTTGCTATTGCCCTTTCAGGGTCTACCTGATACGGTTGTAAAGTGTGGCGTTGCAATGGCCCTGATAGGGTATATAATTTACCATTTTGGGCTCATATAAAAATGTTGTTACCATTTTATATCAAGGCTTAAGAAGGGTCAGATCTGGTAGCGCTATCGCGTAATGTATCAATACTCTATAAGGCTCTGGCATGGCCTTGACTCGGTTGCCTGATTACAGTATGAGGCTACAATACTACCGAAGTAGTATCTTATAAACCATAAATAGTACCTGCGTCAATAGGTCAGGTAGCAAAGTTACTACTACACGAATTTTGAAAACAACATGGATAGGGTTCGATTCTCGATGAAAAGAGTTTTTCAAATGAGTTATTTTTAGGAAAACAAATTTATTAATATTGAATAAAACAAAGAATGATATAAATCAGTATGGCATTAGCAGGAATGTAACGTATAGAATTGATATGGTTCTGACAGGGAAAATTTCACCGACTGGCCGTGACATGGCCATGACTAGGACAATTCAAATCAAGACTATACTCTGATGTAAATTGGCAGGAAAAGTTCTACTCATCTGGCCCGGATATGGCCATGATAAGAAAAAGTTTCTTAATCAGGGCCACGTCAATGCCATGGCAGACCCATAACAATGTCTGCTGATTCGACTTGTACCAAAGGTTGGAATTTTCCTCCATTATTCAACGTCACTCAGTCGAGTGCTGAAAACGACTCGGCTCTTTTCACGTTGCTCCTTTTATGAATTGCAAAAAGCATTAGCATCGCGCGAGCATAAAACGTCGCGTGTGCGGCCACGCCGACTATTTGTGCGCCGCTTACTTTATTCGAACCCTTTAAAACTAGCCACGCGATTGGTCATCTGAAATGGCCACGAGTCGTCCGATGTCGCGAGAGCATTCGCTGAGAAATTTCGCGTCAGATGTGGCTCGATAAAAGAGATGTTCCGCGGAAGAAATGCCCTCGATTGTGAATAAGATTCCCTTCCTCTGCGCGGTAACAAAGCCCGCGGTGATACGCGGTGCACGTCGGCGCGA
Source organism: Aradophagus sp. ZL-2020 (assembly GCA_022817685.1). Taxonomy (NCBI): domain Eukaryota; kingdom Metazoa; phylum Arthropoda; class Insecta; order Hymenoptera; family Scelionidae; genus Aradophagus; species Aradophagus sp. ZL-2020. The sequence goes on from JABFOV010006257.1 coordinate 3,254, forward strand.
TAGAAGGGCCGCTTCTTCGGCCGTACAAACGACTTTACATCGCCGGGGCCGTGTATCGGTGCGCGTGGGACGACGCGCCGTACGATTTTTCGACGCTGTCGCGCACCGCGACACATGCGACCCCGTAGGCGCAAGTCCAGCGTTTGATGAAAGAATTTAGTTCATATTTATTATTTTCATCGTTATCGTTATAATAATTGTCATTGTCAATAGAATTATTACCATTACTAGATTATTCCTGCCTTTTTCATGAAATTTTATTATTTAAAATACTTTTTGGTGAAATTAGAAATAATAAATTTATAATTTTTTATTTTTGTTCATACTTTTATGCATTATCTACAATTAACAATTCAAAAATGACAAATTTCGCGCCTTTTTCAAACACCATGCTCCACGAAGCTATCTCATTGGATAATAAAAGTGTTACTCTCAACTAACTTCAGGGTTTCATCAACTTTATTAATTGGGATTGGGATTCTCATTATTGTTATCGTTATTCATATTCTTTTTATTATTATTGCTATTTTCTTTTGGTAAGAAAATCAAAATTTGATTTTTATCTCCCATGGGATATTTTTTGCATATTTTGACAAATTATATAATATATGACAAAAACATGTATTCAAAATGTTTCTTATCATTGTTTCTGTTGTTTTGACAACAAAATCATATTCTGATTTTACCTCCCTTGGGCTATTATTTGCTTATTTTGACAAATGACATCAAGTGCAACAAAAAATATACTCCAAATCGTTCTAAAATCGAATGTGTCGTCTAAAAACCTTAAGACACTCCTTAACGCAACGAAACGTCAATCGAAACGCCCATAAAGAAGTTTCTCAAGCGCGAGAACACGACGTACTTAAAGCTGTCTATTTTAAGGCGAACAATATTTTCGCGTACAATCAAAAAGTAGTTCACAACGTGCGTACGAGCTAATACGATTACACTTTCGCATTTATTTGCATAGAGCGATAAATAACGTGTTATTTGTCAACTTTAGCATTAACATGCAAATTGCCCGGCGGTTCGCGAACATTTCAACCATTATAAATGTCAGGAAAAGAATAAAAAAAAAAAAAAAAAGAAAAAAAAAGGAAAGGAGAAGATAAAAAAGGAATAACGTTACGTCACTCGTGAGATCGGCGCACGAACCGGCGCGAGTCCAAGGCAAGTGGACGATTTTTTTGAGTTTGCCTTTTTTGCAGCAGTTAACGTCGCTTCTGTCGTTCGATACACGTGACGTACGATTTTGTGCGCAAACTTCGGAGCCTCTTTGAATTCGTGATACGTAGCATCCGTGGATTCAGTACGTGATACTGCTTTGTCAATTACTGCGTTACAAAAACAAGTGTCTTGTTTTAAGACACTTTTCATATCTGGGACAGTAAGAGTGTCTTCATACGTGGTACCTTCGTGTCTAAAATATTTAAAAAGTTTCAATTTAGTATATTTTTCGTCTGGGAGTCTAGTAGAAGTGTCTCGATTTAAAGTACTTTTGGTATTTAAGACACTTTTGACGTTTAAGATTTTTAAAGTGTCTCAGCTTAAGACACTTTGGTTTGCGAAACAATAAAGTAGTTTCAATTTACGGAATTTGCGTAGTTTAAGATACTGAAAGTATCTTAATTTAAGGTACTTTTGGTATTTAAGACACTTTTGACGTTTAAAATTTTAAAAGTGTCTCAATTTAAGACATTTTGGTTTGCGAAACAATAAAGTAGTTTCAATTTACGAAACTTGCGTTTAACATACTGGAAATGTCTTAATTTAAGATACTTTTGGTATTCAAGACACTTTTGATGTTTAAGATTTTGAAAGTGTCTCAGTTTGAGACACATTTAATTTGCAAAACAATAGTTTTATTTTACGGAACTTTCGACGTTTGAGATACTAGAAGTTTAAGGCACTTCTGACGTTTAAAAATTTAAGTGTCTCAATTTGAGTGTGTCTTAAATATCAAAACGTCAGAATAAATCGGAATAACCAAAAAAAAAGTCGGCAAAAAACAGGATGAAAAAAAGCCGTCGTATTTAATGTCGTAAACTGACTTTACAATCGGCAGGATAAACGGCCGAAGTCGTTTCGCTGGGATAAAACTATTTCTATTTGGCGGAGACTGATTGAAACGTTGCGTCGCGTCGTTGCGCGCCGGCGGATTATGAATGCAATTGATTTATCCGTCAGATCCGATAGTGCCATTTTCATTCGAAGCGACCGTTGCGCCGCTTCGCGCTCACGCGCACCGAGGGCAATAAATCGCGCGCGCCGAGCGCACAATGTGTGTATCGAAAATGGCGATCGCGTTAATTGCCCGGCGCGCTGGGAAATGGAATTCATTGACGCGCGTCCGCGCGCTTCGAAAGGCCGCTCAATCAGCCGCGTCCAATGTCATCGCCGGCTTTTAATTCGCGCGGCAACTTTTTGCGCGCGGAAAACAATTGTGCAATTCGTTGGCGGGGAAATTCGCTTGATGTAGCTATTACGCTTCAACAGTAGCTATTTAGTTACTAACGGGCAATGTTAAAATGCTAACTAATTAGCTATGAATTCTCGACACTTGTGTGGAAATGTTGATGGGTTTTTATTTTCAATTGTTTTATTTTCAATTATTAATTATACGGGTATTAGAAATTACGTTTTTAAAATGTAACGCGTTACCGTTACGTTATTCTCAAAAGTAGCTCAACACCGTTAGTTGGCGATCAAAAATGTAACACGTTACAGATACCGTCACTTGTTTTTCAAAGTAACCCGTTACCTTTACCCCGGAAGAAACGATGGTAATGTCAACATTATCGTTATTCAAAAAATGTAACGTCATATAGTAACGCGTTACTCGTAACAACGTTACTTCCAATGTCGGAGTCGATTGCTTTCGGAAACAAGACGTTACTTTTACTTTGTGTAATAAAATGTAACGCGTTACCGTCACTGTTACTTCGGAGAAAAAAATAACAGTAGTTATCGTTGCTCAAAAAAATGTAACGCTTTAGAGTAACGTGTTATTTGTAACAACGTTACGTCCACGTTACGTTTCCAACGTTACTTCGTGTTACAAAATGTAACGCGATACTCTTATCGTCATTTGCTTTCAAAAGTAACGCGTTACCGTTGACTGTTAGTTCGGAGAAAAACAAGTAACATCGTTATCGTTACTCAAGAAATGTAACGCTCTAAAGTAACGCGTTACTTGAAACTACGTTACCTTCAATGTTTGAGTTAGCTGCTTTCAGAATTGCTCATTACCGTCAATTGGTGTTTAAAAAAAGGAACGTAACGACAATGTTACTTTTACTCAAAAAATGTATCTTTTTGAGTAACACGTTACTTGTAACGACATTCCTTTCAATCCCCAAATATTTATACATGCATATATACGCATACTACATATGTGATTATATACATGTGCAAGATGTTTATTTGCAACGAATTCCCAATTCCATAAATTTTCAATCAAAAACAATATACTTCCAACGAAAATCGTAAAACGAAAAAATTGATCATTTCATTTTATAACGCGCTGATATAAATTCAAGTTCCGATTTTGATTGTCGAAACGATAATTGATTGAAAATTCGTTGCAAATAAACGTTGCAAACTTTTTGCACATACATATACGTATATTTGTTGTCAAGCTGTCATAACCGTTGCTTCCAACTTGGCGTTGATTTTGACCGAAAAGCCGTGGCAGTGTCAACGGCGCGTTTGATTATTTGGGTTTCCGTTGGCGCGCGCGCGCGCATCAATCACCGATCACGCCCACGGTCCCACGTGTGCGTCGTGAGAGTTCGGCGACGCCGTGCTTGCACCTTGGGCACGGGTTACGCAAGTGAGAAGACAACGACGGGGAGCACTCGGGGGCACTCTCCTCTCCCGCGGGAGCTCGCCCTCGCGAGCGGAGGGGGCCGCGCGCCGCCGCGGGGGTGGGGGTCGCCGGGGGGAGGGGGCGGTGCACAGGCTCCACGCGAGGACGACGTCCACGACTGCGACGACGAAGCGGCTGCGGGACTGTCCCAGTACTCTAGTAGTGGTACTCGAGTGATGGATCGCGCTTGACCGCGTGTCGAGACAAGCGGCGGACTTCAGATCGCCGCCAAGTTGACTCACTTCGCGCGGTACCCGCAATTCCGTTTTTTCACTTTTTCTTTTGTACATGTATATAATATACATAATATATATAATATATTTTATATTTATTGTATATATAGTATATATTATATAAATTATATATATGTCATGTATATTATACATAATTTATATGCATAAATATATTAATATTTTGTAAGTGTATTTTTATATATTTGTGTATAAATTTTTCAAGTGATTTCATACAAAGTGATGATGTTTCGGTCGATATCGATTGACATTGTTGCCCCGTGATATTTACAAGTTCTTTTTTGTGCGCGACGGAAGTTATTGGTGGCCGACAATTCCTCAACGGATGTGACCATTTGTCGTATGTCGTAACGTTCGATCGGCTCGTTAACGAGTGTAAATTTCGAGACGAAAATTCGAAAGCTCGCGACTTCCTGTCGATTATATCAGCGACGAATTTCATTTCGTTTTGATTGTTTTAATTGATAATTTTGTTTGAAATTTGAATCGGTGCAATAGAAAATGTAAAAATTCTTTGTAATTTTGGTACCGGTGACAAAACCGATTTCCAAATTAATTGAAGTTAAATTATTAATTATCGACGATGTAATATAAATTACAATAAATGTGCTATCGAAACGATGGTGATTGGAGCATATTTTCGATCATACTCAGTGTTGCCAGATTCGTGGGAAAATCCTCCACAACTGATAAGTTAAGGTGTTGTCAGTTTTGGGGGTTTTTCCCACGAATCTGGCAACTCTGATCACATTCAACACATTTTTATATTGCAAAAGTTGTCGAAAATTCGATATCAGTTGGTTGAAACGCGAAAAAATTGTCTTCGCCGCGAGTTATTTTCGACATTCCATTTTCCTCGGCGTACAATTTTACAACCGAATTTCCATATTTCATTGCTTTTTTACGTTTCGCGTGCATCTAACAAAGTTTCCCAAGTCCTCTCTGGCATGTGCAAAACTTCTTGCACAATTTTCGTTCAAATAAGTTTACGTCCCTTTTCTTTCGAATTTCAAACACAACGACTTCACTTCTCCTCAAACGTTTGTACTTTTACGCTCGCAGCACTGTCGTATATCGTTGCTGAAAATTGCTCGGCATTAGCGTTTCGAGTCGTCTATAAATAATCATTTGCGCGTCCAATTTGCATTATTTAACGCACCGAATCTGCAATATAAATTTTCTCGAGAGATGTTCGTCGAAACAAACGAAATTCGGAACAATTTTCTTATATTCTTCGGTCAAATTACAGAAATCTTTTTTGATTAAAATTCGCATTAATTGGTTATATAATTAAATTTTTAATTCAAATTTGTATTTAATTTGTATATTCGAATTATAATTAACAAAAAATTAAACGGAAAGTCAAGTAATCGACATCTCCGAAAAGTAAACAATTACTTATTCTTTACGTGAGAATTAATTGTAAGATTATTTTAATTATTCAATTTTAAAAATACCCGCCGGTATAACGACGCGCTAATAGCTCTGTGACTCATCGAAATAACACGACTCGACAATTCGAAAAACTATAGAACAACGCGCAAACTGTTACCGGCGAGCGACGGATAAATAAAATCCTACTCTCTCTCTTTCTTCATCTCTTTCTATTTTCTGCTCGCGTACACCAAGTGTCGAACACTCGCGCGCGCGAAGCTGCCATTTATTCGCGTCTTTTTTTTCCGCCGCGAATTTTCATTCCTTGACATAGTTATGGTTTTAAAAAGCCATCGACGCAAAATTATATCACGTGCGTTTGAAAAAAAAGTGCATTTGAAAAGTGCATTTGAATACCTAAATACCGACTGGTATTTTAAAGTCTATCATTTGAGCGCTTGTAAAACCGTTTCCTCGGATTTCAAATGCGCGGTTATTATAAATGATTTTCAAAGCCCCGCCGGACGTTGATTTAAAATTCAAAATTCCTATTTTTAATACGTGATGCGGTAAAGCGAGCAGGGATTAAGACCACGAGGAGTTTTAATTTAAATTGCTCGTCGGATTTGTATTGCGAAATGAAGGACGATTAAGAAGTCGTGTTTTCATTTTTGTTGTTACATTCAAGTCTAACGTGAGAACGAAGTTTCAGAATTTTTTTTTTTTTTTTCTTTTTTTTTTTGTATATCTTTCACAGTGTTCTTTGCTGCTTTACACTTTAATTATCATCTTACTTTTTCGTTTCATTTCCAGTTTTCAATTATATTTTCTTTTTTTTATTTTCAATTCAATTTGAATTAGTTTTACACGTGATAATTATATAAAAGCTCATTTTAACGAGTTCGTAATTTCCGGATGAATTTAATTTCCCGAAGATCGACTACGATTCGACGTAAATGATGAGGAGGGATTTTTTCGACTCGTGAGTTTTATAAGTTTATGAATCGATCGTAAAAATGATTTTAAATTCGACAACAAAAACTATTTCGACAATAGATTTTATTAACAAATGTTGAAAATCGATTCTTTTTTTTTTAATTATTATACTGTGCACATTGAAAAAAGTGAATAAATCGGTTTATAATGCTTATTCTTATAACAAATGGATTCCACTTATTATGCAAATATTTATATAGTAAATAAATTTTTTAAGAGTATACAATTTTATTGTCTTTTTTTCGGTTTTTTAGATTTTGGACATGCTCATATATGTGTACATACACACATACACATACATAAAAATATATACATACATCCTTATAAGTATATGTATATATATACATACATATATATAGTAATTTTTCTTGTAACGTCTTGTACGCGGCTGGTGCTTTTTGAGCTTATCCTACACGAAATCGGCGAACCGTGGCGAGCTCCGATAAACAAAACCAAGAGGTCAAATCGATCGCGTCGAAAGGCGCGAAAAATAGCGCACTATCGGTAGTGCGCACGACGGAAATAAAGGAACGTTCGGCGATAAATTTGCATGAGCAACGGCGACGTAACTAATAGGGATAATAACGCGAAAGATAAGCAGGTGTTTCGCGAATAAAAGACTTTAATTGTCGCGCAAAGTCTACCGACGGGCCTCTCCCCCGCGACCCCTCCAATATCTGCAAAAGAAAACGCAAAAAAGATGTATGAAACGTTTCCAATGTTTATTAGTAAACGGAAAAGAATAAAATAACATACGGCTTAATAAAATATAATATCATTTAATTCAAATATTTTAATTGATATTTGAATGAACCAAATTATAGATCTTATCAGGGGTGTGCGAGATATCGAAAAATCGAATATACCGACGTCGAGCTATAGAGGTAATAAGTCGAACAAAATATTTTGAGATGTCGAGTTTCACGTTAGTTCGCGGATAAAGATATTTTTACTTTTCAAGATTTTGACTTTCCGCTGCCACGTTTTGAATTTTTCGAAAAAAAACCCTGAAAATCTCGATGTACGTCGAGATCGATATCTCGAAATATCTCGACTAATGTCGACAGGGTTGTTACGCACCTGGAAAACCTGGAAAAGTCATGGAATTTTGTTACGCTGGAAAAGTCAGGGAAAAGTCAGGGAATTTAAATTTAACTTTTTTTAACATTGTCTGTTG